>CAJQZJ010027982.1:4057730-4150582 GCA_907164525.1 Lophiomys imhausi | reverse complement strand
CTTATAACTATAAATACAATACAAAACAACAGAAATAAATAGGCCACGATTATAAGAGTTATATGGCTTAGCATACATTCCCAATGTCCAGTCCATATGTATTTGGCACCTGACTTTAACATTCTACTATCTAACCATCTCCATGAGTTTAAAGTTCTATATCTAACTCAGCTTTCATACTTACTTGCCTCATAATTTTAAAAATATCTTCTTAGATCCAGAACACCCTCTTGATTCCTAAACAACTCAAAATTTAACTATGAGACTCTAGCTATCTATTCTTCAACCACCTCAGAGACCTGAGAGGGATAAATATATCTGATTATATAGGAAGTGCAGGGCCTGCAGCTTCCAAAACTAAAAAATGACATACCAGTGGCTGCCTGGACAGTTCCTATTTTCTCTCCATACATTCCAGCATCAATCTTCAGCCATTTGGCCCCATTTCTCTGACAGACATTGGTTGTAGAGCAGAAATTATGAAGGACTTACCTACCCTGTCTTGGCAGAGCTAGGCTGTCGACTTATCTTCTTCCAAGTTTTGTACTTTTTGGACAGAAGTCTGTCTACAGTTGAAGCAAGTGGTTTTTCTTGCCAAGAGAATGGCTTACCACCAATTCAATCATCTCCCACAGGAGATTCTTCGATGCTCATCTTCTACTTGGAGTAATATAGGGGGTGCTGTCAGGAGCTGACATGTCTCGATATCAAAAAATCTTAAGTTAAGAAAACATCTTTGAATGCCATATTCTGCAGATCTCTTGAGGTTTTTGAAGATGCCCTATCTATCTCTTATATTTAGATAGGCAAATATTGCTTGTCTCTTAGCAACTTGATTTCTGAGTAGCTTAGAAAATAACTGTGATAGACTGTCATAGTAACTAACAAAATCCTCTTAAAGGAAACAATTTACAAATGGGATGCTAAATTGCCAACAATGATAATGGAGAAAGAAGGGAGGCCTTTCCTGAAAGATAAGGCAAAACTGAAAACAGCTGGAGCTCACCACTCCCTGGGTACCAGGTCCTTTTCAGGAGTTTCTGGTATTGGCCTGCCAGTGAAATGCAGCCAATACTAGGTTCTAAGGAATAATGAACAAAACTTTATTTGCAGCATGGGTTGGCACAGTTAGCTAAGGCTTTTAAAATGTTGTTTCTTTGCTTGATTTTTTGTTTAAAAATGAGAGATTTTTAAATGTTTTGGACAGATTTGGAATTGTCACTGCAATTCAGAGTTCCTCTCTGGGTCACAGAGTTACTAATATCTGGGATTTAAGTGAAATATTTGAGCAGGGTGGTACTGGCACATTCCCTTAATCCTTTAATCCCATCACACTAGAGGAAGAACAGGCAGATCTCTGAATTCTCCACCAGCCTGGATTAAACAATGAAGGCAGGGAGGGAACCCTGCTGAGAAGATAAGGCTGCTTACTAAAGATAGTCTAGAATTGAAAAAAATGACACATTTTTTTCCTTGATGTTAAATATAATAATGTGATTACTGATATAATGGACAAATACATATAATCTCAAATTTATGTAAAGGGGTCACAAGCCAGTCTCTTTAGGTGTGGGGCTCCCATTGGAGAACTGGTTTCAAAAGGCATTTTGCCCCTAAAAGAAATGTGTTAATCACTTGGTGTGATGGTGCACACCTTTAATCCCAGTACTTGGGAGGCAGAGCAGTCTGATCTCTGTGAGTTCAAGGTCAGCCTGGTCTACAAAGTGAGTCCTGGACAAGGATACACAGAGAAATCCTGTCTCAGAAGAGAGAGAGAGAGAGAAAGAGAGAGAGAGAGAGAGAGAGAGAGAGAGAGAGATTCTGTTAATCAATGTAAGGACCCAGAGTTAGTCTAGGGAAGAACATGCAAATTGCATGACTCCCACAGTCAACAATTAAGAAAAGCTACCATAAAATAGCATATTTTGCTATTATTCTACACCAATCTCCTTAAGAATGGGCTTTCCATGAGAGAATTGGAACTCAAATTAATACAAAATCGTTTAATTAATGTTATTGTTTAATAAGGGTAATTCAATTATTTAAATTCATACCTTGATCTCAAAACTTGGGAGAAAAGAAAAAACCAGGTTCCTTGTGTGTTCTAGGCCAAAAAGTGGAGTGGATGATTCTTTGGTTATTTCATGGATTATAGATGTCATTTAAGGGGAATTGTTACAAATTGTAAATGTTCTTGTTAAGCAAGATATAGGAGATTAGATTCAAAGACTTTTCTATTTTTCTTTTCTCTATCCTTCTTTCTCTCTTATATAGGGGGAAAGGACTTGAAAAGAAAAAGACAGGGACTATTTTTGAATATAATATAGAAATGATAAGATTGAATCTTCTCTGAAACTTAAAACTATTGTTATTCTCAAAATAAGGTTAAATTTTGATTCATTAGTACAGAATTTTATATTTTGACACATAATATATATATATATGAACTCTTATGTAAGGTATTGTGCATATACAACTCATTTAAAAGTACAGGTTTGCTTGCAATTCTTTTATGGGTTGCTATTGCAGTCTATTTAGGAGTCTGCATAATACAAGTTGACTTGCCAGTTGAGCTTCTGATCCTGTCGAATACTAGTCTTAATATAGATAGAAGATAGATGATAGATAGATTTATAAATAAATTGATAGATGTCTTCAAAACCCTTAGAGGCATTCAGAAAATGGCATTTTAAGGATGTTTTATTATTTTAAGAATTGTTTGACTTAAGACAATAGTTCCTGACAGCTCCCATTTGACTTGGAGGAAAACAATGAGCATCAAAAAAAAAAAAAAAAAATCTCCCATCAGGAGATAATTCTTATTGGGAAAAAATGCCCCTGCTCTCTCAACAGACCATATACAGTCCAAAGATAGACCAGAGCTTAAATGCAGGTAAGTCGATGTCCTGATTCTGCAGAGACAGAATGGGAAAATCCTTCTTATTTCCTGCTGCACAATTTAGTCTGTGAAAAATGCTTGGCCAGAAGGCAGAAGATGATGCTCCAATGATATCGAGAGATATTTGGGACTGTCTAGGCAACAAAGTGTCATATTTCTTTTTGGGAGCTGTTGTCCTATGCTTTCTACTCACTCAAATAATAACTTTATCTCTTGTTATGTCTTTGATGGAGTTGAAGGTATAATAGTTATAAAATTTCAATTGAACTTGAGTTGTTTAGGATTTAAAAGGATATTTTCAAGTCTAAATAAATTATTTAGGTTTATAAATATAGGATATTATAGAAATTATTTAAGTTCAGAACTTTAGACACAGCAAGATAGATAAATGATTTTCCTTCTTCAAGATTGCCTGATACAAATAGGATAAACAGTATGCGTGTAACTTTTATATGTGGTTTTCTTGATTATTTCATATTTGTTCTTATTGTTTTTACTATATGAGTTAAAAAATGTAGCCTTTATATTATACAAAAGGAGGGAATTGATGGGGTAGTGTTAAGCATTCTAAATGTTAACTAAGTTGTCCTGTTTGTTGTCTGTTATTTACCTTGTCTCTGGTTAAAAATTATGCTGAGGCCTGAGACTGGGAAAAGACAGGGAAGGTGGGACTTCCTGAGATTAGAATAGGAGCCCTGCATTTTACACAGAGGATTAATTCATTCCAGTCAGGAGCAGAAAGAAGGAGGACACACACCATATGTTAAAAAAACCGCCTTCTTCCACACAGCCAGGAACATCAGCATAGCAGGGAGAATGCAGTCCAAGGGGACATATGTATATATGGGGTCATATTTGGGTACTAGAATTAAGAGCTAGCTTAGATGGGCCAAGATTGCTCAATTCAGTCCAAGGCTTGTTAAAATTCATGTGGTGTCTGTGTGTGCTCATTTATAATGTCTGGTTAATGATTAACATTCACAAACCAATTAAATATAACCTAAATACTAAGTAATAATTTAATTAACCATTTTTTTCTACAAGTAGCACCCCAAGATATTTATTTTAATTTTATTCTACAGGCCTAAGTTCTGAAACATTAAAGGTCTTGGTATATTTATTTTGCAGGCACAGAATTGCCACCCCAGGCTTCAGGCCTTATCACCAGAAGACCTAAGCCTGGTCAGGTTTCCCGATAAGCCTCACCACCCTAATACAAGAATTTATAGTTATTATTTGGGTTGTTTGTTAGGTAATAGGTATTTAAAATTATTAATAAATATATTTGTTAACAAAGTTTGGTTTCAAGACAATAATGAACCATGCTGGAAAAGTTAAACAAATTTAAATTCTTAAATCAATAAACCCTGGTAACCCACTAGTGTGGAAAATATTTTCACAATCAACCATATTTTCATCAGCAAAATATTACTAAATCTGCATAGCAAATGAAGAATTATTCACTATATGTAATATAGTGAGAGAATATATATAGAGAGAGACTATATATATGTAGTATATTATTTAAGAATTTAATTCATTGTATTTTGACTATATTCACTCTTATTCCAAATTACTACTAGATTCACCTCACCATCTCATACTTACCCAACTTTGTGTCCTCATATTATTATTAAAATATTCAATTCAATTAGTGCTGGCTATATACTCTTGGGTGTATGGACATTCACTGTGTCATGCTCTGCCTATCATAGACAGCATTCTTAAACAAAAGTAAGCGTCCTTTTAGGAGTTATTAGTTGCCATTATCTTCTTGAGTAGGCATGGAACTTCATGACTACATCCCCAATCTTCATGCTAGGATTCTGTCAGGCTTGAGCTTTCACAAGTTTTGTGCATGTTATCACAACTGCTGTGAGTTCATATGTTTAACTTCTTTGTTGTGTCCAGAAAACATGTTCAAGTGTCTTTAACTATTCCAATCTTTTGGGTTTTTCTGTAAATATCTCTGAGCCTTGGAAAGAGGAGGTGTGATGTAGATGTCTCACTCAGGGCTAAGCATTCTGCAGTCCTCTATTCTCTGAACTGACACCAGTTATAGATCCCTATATTGATCATCATCTACTAACTTTAAAACCTGATGAGGTTTTAGAGATGTACCAATCTGTGGGTTCAACTGTAAGTCATTGCATTTTGTTTTAGCACTGTGTCCATGTAGCAGAGTAATAATAATTGATTCTCCTGTAGGATCTATGATCTGGCTAGGCACAAGATTTTGACTCTAATAATAGTACCAGGTATGGTTGCATCTTTTGGTGTCTAATGGACACACCAAATCCCTTCCATTATAGGGTGACAGCATTTTATATATGTGTATATATTTATTTTAGAAAGCTTTTCCAATAGTAAATTTCCATATAACATTTAAAGGAGTTCTTTATTGTTAGCTATCCTTTCCCATACTTCCTCTATATTTTCTGCCCACCAGCCACTGCATTTAACTCTTCTTGTTTTACTTTCCTTCTTTGTATCACTTTATTTTATCTGCCTTCATTTGAAAATCTCTTCCATGAAAAGCCCTTCCATGGTCCTGTACTAATTTGCTGACCTCTTTGAATATTTCAAATGAAACACACACATAAGAAGAGTCAAAGCTAATATCTACAAATGAGAGAAAAGATGATTTTTTTTTTTTTAGATTCTGTGTTGAGGCTTATGTTACTTAAAACCTTACTTTAAGCCCTATGCATTTACTCAGTTCATAAATTTACTAAGCATTATTCTACTATGTAAATAAACTACATTTTTATTACTCTTTCATCTGTTCTTAGATATCTAGGCTATTTCCTGCTTTGATTATTATGAGTAGAGCAACAATGAGGATGATTAGAGCAAGTACCTCTGTAGTCAGACATGGAGCGTTTGGGGCGTGTGCCCAAGAGATGTGTAGCTAGATCATGTGGTATGTTTATTTTGAACATTATGAGGTCAGAACCTCTGCACTGGTTGCATAATGAGTCTGAATCAGATTGGACTCCAACCAGCATATTAATAAGTGCTCCCCTTTCCACATATCTACACTGCACTAGTTCTCAGTTGTTTTTTCTGTTCTTAGGCAAACTGACTGGAATTAAAGTTGTATTAATTTTCATTTCTTCAATGCTTAAGGATGTTGAACACCAGCTTTCTGTGTTCTACACCAGCTTTATGATACCCTTTCTCCAGGTAGTGACTTCAGACTCACACTATCAACTCCAAAATCAGCTTTTAGTGGAAACTACTAGTAAAAATGGTGAAACATGTTTAATTTTATGTTTATTTTATAAAAAGGAGATAAAGTAGTGTGAATATATTAAAGATTGTACTGGGTTTTCTATATTAAGATTATGAATATGCCTAAAACCAATATTTTAAAATCATTCCTTGATCATGCAAATATACACTAAGAGGATTTATTTTATAGTACAAACTTAAATAAAGGGATTTTCATAGTTCTGTTTCTATTGATGTGATAAACACCATGACTAAAAGCAGCTTGAGAAGGAAAGAATTTATTTCAGATTACGGTTGTATTCCATCATGAAGGTAGTTGGGGAAGTAACTCTAGTCAGGAAACTGGAGGCAGACACTGAAGAAGAGACTATAGAGAAGCACTGCTTACTGGATTGTTCTGTATGGCTTGGCTGGCCTGTTTTCTTATACAACCCAAGACACATGTTCAGGGATGGCACTGTAGCCAGTGGGCTGGGTCTTTCACATCAATCATTAATCAAGAAAATGATGTAAAAACTTGAAGTCCCTCTTCCCAGACAACTCTAACCTGGGTTAAGTTGATAAAAATATAACCGGGACAACTGACTTCTTGTAAACTAGACATTACTTTTAAACCAAAACTCTATCTTTCTTGTTTATCTGCAAGATGTCATGTTAATATCAATATTAACATCAGTGTATATTAAAGAATATAATTGTAAAAGCACCTCAGTCTTATAAGTTCAATTTCTCTAAAAATTCAATCTTTTATCTGTGGGCTCCTATAGAATAAAAAGTGAGTTGTGTAATCTTATTCTAAGAGGGAGGACTCACGGTAATGTCACATAATATGAGCAAAACAAAGCCAAACCAAACTCTAATATTGTAAACTAAATCCTGTAGCTCAACTTTCCACATCTAGGATTTTCTCTAGACGTCACATGGCCTATAAAGGCTTCTACAGCTATAATTGTTAGGCTTTGCCATTCACAACATGTACAGCACATATCATAGGTTCAGGCTGGTTCTATTCTACAGCTACTGCTATTCTTGTCATTCACCTTATGTCCATGTGTATGATAGTGGCATGGATGTTTTGGGGGTAACCAATGTCTTTTTGGTTGTATTTAAAGCCTGCTCCACAGAGTGAAACTCATTCCTGGTACTCTAAATATGATTAAGAGCCCATAGTTGAGGAATTCAGAAGTCCCAGAGGAGAAACAGCTACTAATATTGTACTAAATGAACATAGCTATCAAATTGACTTCTAAATTTACATTTAGATTGGTGCACCTCTGAAAGATCATCAGAGAAATTTCTTTGTAAAAATAACACTGGTAAACCCAGAAACTCACAACTGTTCAAAGTGCAGACAATGGGTGTCAGTGGAGTACTTAGTCAAAAATGTGACATCTCTGTCATACCCCATTCCCACCATTAAGGACCATCATGAAAGAGGAAGCACAAAGATTGAAATATCTTTAGAAAATAAAGGATTGGAGAAAAATAGGTTTTTATTTTCTGGAACATTACAGAACTTCTTTATTCATTAACTTACAGCAGTTGTGATTTTTTTGTTTGTTTTGTTGTGTTTTTGTTTCAAGACCTGTACAACACCAAGCCAGTCAACACTCAAGCATAGAATGGGAAGAGATTCATAAGCCTTACACCTTACTGAAAAGCTGTGGGTGGCTTCTAGGGGAAGGAGAGTCAGTTATCTGTGGGGTGAAGTTCCAATGGATAGTCTCACAATACAGAGTAAATAGGCAACATGCATTTGAGTCAATGGGTTATAAGTACAAAAAAGTCACAAATTAGGGGGAATTGGCAAGTAGGGTGGATCTTGGAGGAATTATGAGAAGAAATTAAGGATTAAAATGATGAAAATTGATATTATATAGTTTCAAATAACTAATAACATAAAAATATTAAATATAAGAGTCCATAAAGGTGATGGTAATTGTGGGAGGGAAGGACCTGAGGTTGTAGGAGGTGTTGAGGTGAGGCAAATATAATTGAAATATAGAATTCATAAAAATATTGTGTTAAAACACTTTACTTCTTATGAATGTGGAATTAGGATTCCACTGAAAAGCTTCAAGAGTATCCTACCACATTTTCTTGGTCATATATCTATTTGAAGACAAGCTTATAATTTGTTTAATAATAACTGTATGCAAGTTTCATTGCTATACATGCCCTATGGCATATGATATATATTAAGCTAGTAGAAAATTATATTTTCTAGGCCTTAATTGTATTTAGTTATTTGTTACTCATATGTAACAGGGAATGATCAACAAAACAAACTCATGTTATGTAAATTGTTCAAAGTGTCACAGTTATTAAACAGTACTGACTAGGACTTGAATCTTTATCTATCTAAGATTGCATATAGAGCAGTTGGTAAGAGAATACATTCAATGGTAAATACAAATTTATAATTGACTAATTTTAAAGGGTCAAAATAAATGTCAGCTCTGAATCCTCTCCAATTATACTTGATTAATGAAAAAGTAAGAAAGTATACAGGAAGCTCATTTATCGTATTTATAACTCATATAAATCATTGAGTGAATTGTTTATTTCTTTGTAGAACATATTGGAAGTGTGAGCAAAACATTGCATCATTGCCTTTTTGATAGATGTGAGAACTATATTGATTCTCTCACTACATACATAATAAAGCAAGACAATGTTAAATGTAATTTATTGTGACTCTTACTTTGATGTGAGTTAAGGCTTTAAACCTCACAGACTAACCCAAAATAGAGTCACTCATAAAATAGCCATATATCCCTAAAATCAAACTGCGTTGTTTTTCCAGCCTTATGAGAAGTCATGAGAGCTGCTATCTGAGCTCCCAAACAGCAAAGCTTCAGTTCGCAGGATATTTTCAGAGAAATATGTTATAAGTTAATATAATGCTAACCAGTCTTCTGTAACTTCTTTAAAAGCCACCACTGTTCTGTTATTTACAAGTAGAGATACTTTATGCCTTATGATTCACCAAAACAAAAGTTTTATCTTTTGACTAAATCCATTGAAATTTTATCTCTTGACATTATTTTAATAGAAAACTTCACAGAGTGTCCCAACTTCAAAACACTTTCTTTTGGGGCTGGTGCGATAACTTGGTGATTGAAAGTGCTTTTGATCTCTAAACCTAAGGACCTTAGATAGAATGGCCAGCATCAGTTGATCCCAGGAGCTGACTAGCCAGATATCTTATCTGAAATGGCAAGCTACGGGGTTCAGTGAGAACCTGTTTCCAGACAATAAACGAGGGTAATATAAGAAGACATCCAATATTCTATCTGATCTCCACATGCATGCAAAAGCATACTCACATGCATGCACCCCACACATGCATGCACCACACACACTCCCCACCCTGTTCTGTAGTTTTGTGAGTATGGTAATCATTAATACTAAATATTCTTTAACTATATGCAAATATATAAACATGCAATATTAAAAATTATAAAAGACTCAGTACAATAAACTCCTATTTAACTTTCTGTAGAATTCAGTGAATCATTTCTTTTGGTGTTGTAAGCTAAAAATGTTTTCTATTTAGTGAAGTGGGGCAAATATATGGAAATAATTGGAACATGAAATTGGAAGCACACAGAAGTATATAAATGATGAAATTGTCAACTTCTTTCGACATTATAATATTTTGTCTCTACTAGTAACTTCAACAATAAGAGTGGACAACCATTATAGTAATGCAAGCAGAGGCTAAAATATCAAATGTCTTACAGAACCATGAGCAAATTAAACAAAAAACAATCATTCATTGTTTATTATTGCAAGTAATTTATGTCATTTGTTAAATGATTTTTTTATAATTTGGTTGAGAGTATTTGGCTTTTATACTAGGGGAATACTAAACAATATTTAAACATGATTTTCTACTCTTTATTTTTGTTTGTAATTTTAAAATTTTAACATGTATCTTTCTCCCCAACATCTCCGTTTTTAGTCCAATAAAAGGCTTTTTTTCCTTATAACAATAAATAAAATAAAATAACTATATGAACCATTAGGGAACAGTTATAAAAATTATAAGACATAACATGCATTCCCAATATATTTAGTCCATATTATTTGATAACTATTCAATTATCTATCCATCTTGATGATTTTAAAGTTCTATACCTAACTCAGTTTCCATCCTAACTTGCATTACCAAATGAAAACATCTTCTTAGACCTAGAACATTCTTTTAATTCCTAAACAACTTAACACTTAACTGTTGGACTCCACCTAGTCTTCAACCACATCAGAGACCAGAGAAGGATTAAATAGATTTGATTATACAGGAAGTGCAGAGCCAGCAGATTCCAAAACTAAGAAATGACAGACAACTGGCTGCCTGGATAGTCCCCAATTTCTCTCAATACATTAGAGCATCTACCTTCAGCCTTTTGGCCCAATGTCTCTGAAAGACAAATGTAAAGTGGGAATTATGGAGGACTTACCCACCCTGTCTGTGTAGATCTAGGCTTATTGAATTACCTGCTTCCATGTTTTGCCCTTTTTGAACAGCATTCTGTTTACATTTGAAAGAAAGGCTTTTTCTTGCCCAGTGTCTAGTTTGTCACTAATGCAGACATCTCCAAATGGAGAATATTCAATGCTCATTACCTACTTGAAGTAGAATGGGGGGGGGGGGGCTGTCAGGAACTCATGTTTCAATATAAAAAAAAAATCTTAAATTGAGTAAACATCTTTAAATGCCATATCCTACAGATCTCTTGATGTTTTTCAAAACCATCTATCTATCTCTGTATAATCGAAAGCAAATGTTGCTTGTCCCTTAGCAACTTGATTTCTAATTAACTTAGAAAATATCTGTGGTACACTAAACTAGTACCTAACAAAATGACAAGTTTGAATGAATATTAGTTGTTTTTCTTAATTATCCTAAACAGTTTGTGATAGTGGCTACCAAATGGCCTAGAACTTCACATTGCATTGTTAAGAATTACATAGATACAATACCTTAAAAAAAGTTAAGCTTAATTTTGTATCAATACACAAAGATCTATAACAATGTAGCCAAATATAACCTTAAGTTTGTATCAATATACAGAGATATGAGTAGATTTAAAAATCCACCCTTTGTTCTTTATCATTCATATATCATGTTTATCTCCCTTTTGTTTTTTTCTTTTCAAGTCTTTCCCCCTACATAGAAGAGAAAGGATAGAGAGAAGAAAAATGAGAGAAATCCCTGGGTCTAACCCCTTAAACCTTGTTTAACAAGACCATTTAACAAATTGTAACCAACCCACCTAAATGACAACAAACTTCTATAACCCATCAAATGACCAAAAATATCATCCATCCCATCTTCTGGGAATAGGGCATTGCTCTCCTAAAATTGCTTCCGGCTGATGTGGGACTTAGAAAACCTGTTTGGGGCCACAAATAAGAATGGAAAAATGGTTAAGCAAGTTAATAGCAACATTTGTTGCCCAGTCTTTTTATGCTCAGTTATTTAAGCATCCTGAGAAGTTTATAGTCAGAAGATGAATTTTGGACAAAAAAGTTCAGGGATTTACTGAAGTCCTGGCTGGAAAACTATGTGAGACTGGACCATCTTAATTAGCTGTTTTGAAATTTTTCTGGATGTAGATTTTTGAGGAAACAGTTATTGAGGCAGTGTGTGAGGCTGGATCATCTGGGCTACTTGTCTTGTCTTCTTTGGTGTCTGATATCTTTTCTTCAGAAGTTTCAGTTGTCCCTGGACTTCTTGGTTGGATGCTTTTAATCCCCTGGAAAGGTAAGAACAGAACCTTGCCCTAATCCTAAATCTGAGATGTTGCTTTTTTGGCAGGTAACAGCTTTTCTAAAGCAAATTGGGCTTTTTAACAATATAAAAATAGTATCTTTCAATTGAGATAAAAATTGTTTTGAAATTTTGGAATTAAATATACCTTTAAGTGTATATATTTTGAGATCACAAAGGACATTCACTTTGAGTTTCAGCTTGTCTTTGCAAGCAGCTTTTAAACTTAAATCATTATAAATTCTATGTGCCTGCCTCTGCCTCCCAACTGTTGGAATCAAAGGTGTGTGACTCCCAATTGTTGGGATTAAAGAAGTGAACCACCACCCCTGGATCTAAGTTTTTCTCTACTTGGAACTTGCTCTGTGTCAGGCTTGCCTTGAACTAAGAGATCTGCATTCTTTTGTCTCCAATGTGTTGGGATTAAAGGTGTATGTCTCTCAAGTGTTGGGATTGAAGGTGTGAACCATCACCATCATGTTCATTGTAACACTAGGATTTGGAAGACAACTAACTCTATAGTGATCCACCTGTTTCTGCTATGATCTCCTCTTAGAGATTTAGAAAAAGTTTTAACTATAGAAACCCTTAATTTACTTATAACATTTTAAATCTCTTAACTGTATTTTAAATAACAAACAATGAAAACATCCTTTATAAATAAGAACAAAACTTAATCAAGTGGATGTGAGCTGTGTAACAACCTACAGTCTAACTTTCTAATATGAAACTAATACCATTTTTTAATTTCATGACAGTAAGGCAAGTATGCCTTTAGTAAATTATCATTTGAAAATATTATTGTATATTTATTATATTTTTAAACTTAGCTAACAGATTTTTTAATTAATTTTTTCAAATTACATCTTAATCACAGTCCTCTTCCTCCTGCCCTCCTAGATTCTTCCTTCCTCCCTCCCTCTTTCTCTCCCTCCCTCTCTCCTTCTCTCCCTCTCTCCCTCTTCCTTTTCTCCTCTCAAACTCCCACAGTTCATCAGTCACATGAGGGCCAAGAACTTCCTCTTGTACTGGGGCTTGATATGGCAGTTTATCTAGAGTAAGGGTTAGAGTTTTTCATAGGATAGCTATGCTAGGTTCCTGTCTGTTTGGATCTGTGGGTTTGTAGGATGGTTGTCCTGTGCTATATGGTTAATATCCACTTATAAGAGAGTATAAACCTTGTGTATCTTTCTGGGTCTGAGTCAGCTCACTTAGGATTATCTTTTCTAATTCCATCCATTTGGTTGCAAATTGAATGATTTCCTTGTTTCTGATAGCTATGTAGTAGTCCATTATATAAATGTACCACAGGTTTTTTTTTTTAATTCATTCTTCGATTGAATGACATCTGGGTTGTTTCCAGCTTCTGACTGTTATGAATGAAGCTTCTGTGAACATTATTGAGGCAATGACCTTGTGATTTGGTAGAGAATCTTTTGGATATATCTAAGCTCAGTATGGATGGTTCTTGAGGTATTACTATTCCAAATTTTCTAAGATATCGCCATATTGATTTCCAAAGTGGTTTTACAGTTTGTACTTCCAGCAGCAATGGAGGAGTGTTCCTCTTTCTCCACATCCTCACCACGATGTTCTATCATTTGAGTTTTTGATCTTAGCCATGCTGATGGGTGTGCGATGGAACTCATTGTTTTGAGTTGCATTTTTCTGATCACCAAGTATGTTGAACATTTCTTCAAGTGCCTGTGGGCCTTTAGATACTCCTCTTTTGTGAATTCTCAGTTTCGCTCTGTACTCCATTTTTTTGATTGGATTATTTGATTTGTTGGTGTTTAATTTCTTTACTTCTTTATATATTTCAGGTATTAACACTCTGTCAGATATGGGGTTGGTAAAGACCTTTTCTCAGTCTTAGGTTGCCATTTTGTTCTAATGGCCGTATCCTTTGCCTTATAGAAGATTTTCAGTTTCATAAGGTCCCATTTATTGATTGTTGGTCTTAGAACCTGAGCTCTTAGTGTTTCAGGAAGTTGTCACCCATGGCAATGAGTTTGAGACTTTTTCTCACTTTCTTTTCTATTAGTTTTAGTGTGTCTGGTTTTATGTTGAGGTCTTTGATCCACTTGGAATTAAATTTTGTGCAAGGTGATAAATATGGGTCTATTTACATTCTTCTTCATGTTGACATTCAGTTAGATCAGCACCATTTGTTAATCATTCTTTCATTTTTTCCACTGTATGGTTTTGGCTTCTTTGTCAAAAATTAAGTGACCATAAGTGTGTGGGTTCATTTCTAAGTCTTTGATTTGATTCCATTGATCAATTGGTCTGTTTCTATGCCTGTACCATGCTGTTTTTATTACTATTGCTCCATAGTACAGTTTGAAATCAGGGATGGTGATACCTGTATATGTTCTATATTGTACAGGATTGATTTAGCTATTCTGAGTTCCCCCCCCCCCACCATGAAATTGTGAATTGCTCTTTTGAGGTCTGTAAAGAGTTGTGTTGGTACTGATAGGAACTGCATTGAGTCTGTGTATTGATTTTGGTGGGATGGCCATTTTCATTATGCTAATCCTACCTATGCATGAGTGTAGGAGATCTTTCAATCTTCTGATATCTTCTTTGGTTTCTTTATTCAGGGATTTGAAGTCCTTGTCATACATGTTTTGTACTTGCTTGGTTGAAGTTACTCCCAGTTGTTTTATATTATTTGGGGCTATTGTGAAGGGTGTTGTTTCCCTAATTTCTTTCTGAGCCCATTTATATTTTGTGTAAAAAAGGTCTACTGATTTTTTAGAATTAAATTTGTGTCCAGCCATATCGCTGAAGGTATTTATAAGTTGTAAGAGTTCTCTGTGAAAATTTTGGGGTCTTTTATGTATGTTATCATATCATCTGCAAATATGGATACTTTGACTTCTTCCTTTCTAATTTGTATCCCCTTAATCTCCTTTAGTTTTCTTACTGGTCTAGCTAAAACTTCAAGTACTATGTTGAAGAGGTTTGGAGAGAGTGCCTTGTCTCTGATTAGAGGAAATTCTTTAAGTTTCTCTCCATTTAGGTTGATGTTTGCTATTGCCTTGCTGTAAATTGTCTTTATTATGTTTAAGTGTGGTTCTTATATGCCTGGTCTCTCTAACACTTTTAACATGAAGGGTTGTTGGATATTTTCTATTGGTTTGTCAGCATCCAATGAGATTATCATGTAGTTTTTTTTCTTTAGCTTTTTTATGTGGTGGATTACATTGATGGCTTTTCTTATGTTGAACCACCCCTGTATCCCTGGGAAGAAGCATTCTTGATCATGATGTATGATACTTTTCATGTATTACTTTATTCAATTTGCAAATATTTTATTGAGTACTTTTGGATCTGTTTCATGAGGGAAATTGGTCTGAAGTTCTCTTTCTTTGTTGGGTCTTTGTGTGTTTTATATATCAGGGTGACTGTAGCATCAAAGAATGAATTGGCAATGTTCCTTCTGTTTATATTTTGTGGAAGAGTTTGAAAAGTATTAGTATTAGCTCTTCTTTGAAGTTCTGGTAGAATTCTGTTCTGTAATCATCTGGGCTTGTGCTCTTTTTGGTTAGAAAAATTCTAATGACTGCTTATATTTTCTTAAGGGTTACGACTGTTTAATTTATTTACCTTTTCTTGATTTGACCTTGGTATGTGAAATATATCAAGAAAGTTGTCCATTTCACTTAGGTTTTCCAATTTTGTGGAATGTAGGTTTTTGAAGTAATAATGATCTATTGGATTTCTTCAATATATGTAGTTATTCCCCCTTTTCCTTTCTGATTGTGTTGATTTGGATATTTTCTCTCTTCCTGTTGGTTAGTTTGGATAAAGGTTTTTCTATTTTGTTGATTTTCTCAAAGAGCAAGCTCGTGGTTTCATTGATTCTTTCTATTGTTCACTTTGTTTCTAATACATTGCTTTCAGCTTTGAGTTTGATTATTCCCTTCCATCTACTCCTTTTGGGTGTGTTTTCTTCTTTTTGTTCTGTATGTTTCAGGTGCAGTTTTAGGTTGCTAGTATGGGAACTCTTCAACTTATTTTGAAGGTGCTTAGTGCTATGAACTTTCCTGTTAGCACTGCTTTTAATATGTCCCATAAGTTTGGGTATGTTGTGCCTTTATTTTCATGGAATTTTAAGAAGGCTTTAATTTTTTAAAAGTTTTCTTTGACCCAGAGGTCATTGAGTAGAGAGTTGTTCAGTTTCCATGATTTTGAAGGCTTTCTGCTGTTTCTGTTATTGTTGATATCTAGCTTTATTCCATGATGGTCTGATAAATTACAAGGGGTAATTTCAATTTTCTTGTATCTGTTGTGGTTTGCTTTGTGAATGATGACATGGTCGATTTTGAAGAAGGTTCCATGAGGTGCTGAGAAGAAATTATATCCTTTTGTGTCTGGGTGAAAAGTTTTGTAAATATCAGTTATGTCCATTTGATTCATGGCATCTGTTAGTTTCATTATTTCTCTGTTTGATTTCTGCATCATTGATCTGTCTTGTGGTTACAGAAATGTGTTGAAGTCACACACTATTAATCTGTTGTGTTTGATATGGGATTTGAGCTGTAGTACTGTTTCCTTTACAAATGTGGGTGTCCTTACATTTGGGACATAAATGTTCAGATTGAAATATCATCTTGGTGGATTTTTTTCTTTGATGAGTATGAAGTTTCCTTCCCATCTCTTTGGATTAACGTTGTTTGAGTGTCTATGTGTAGAGAGCTGCGACGTGCCGCGCCCTAAAGATGGCGCCGGTTTCCGCCTTCCACCAGCCCGACGGTGAGTGCTCTCGGTGGTAAACAAGTCCATATTTGGCTAGGACCGCTGATCTGGCTTGCTTCCGCATACGTGGGCCTCTAAGATAGCACCACGTGGCTTTACTTGATTGGCTGTTCATATAGTATTTAGCCTGTGGGTTGGGTCTGCCCGGGCATTCGGAAGACTGTTTTCAAGGGACCTGAATAAACTGCTTGAGAAGAGCTTTTGCGAGTTGCGTTGTCCTTGCTGGTCGAGGGGGACGCGACATCTATGTTGTTGGATACTAGAATGGCTACTCCTGCTTTGCTTAATATATCTTTTTCGAGCCCTTTGCTTTGAGGTAATGGCTATCTTTTTCCCTGACCCTAAAAAAACCAAAGATGCCAGGCCAGACTACTATACCCAGTAAAACTGTCAATCAGCATAGGTGGAGAAAACAAGATATTCCATGACAAAACTAAATTCAAACAATTTCTATGCACAAATCCAGCCTGGTGTGCATCTTGTAAGCAGCAGAATGCTGGATTCTGTTTTCGTGTCCATTCTGCTATCCTGTGTCTTCTTATTGAGGGATTGAGTCCATTGATATTGAGGGATATAAATGACCAGTGATTGTTACTTTCTGTCATCTTGATGTTGGTTGTGGTAGTGTGAAACTGCAAATTAATTAATTAATGTAGTTATTAGTTAATATAAACTGTAAGATTAGGCTGGCGATAGTAGCCAGCAGCTTGCAGAGGATAGTGCAGCCTGGTTCGCGTGCTTTAACCGGTTGCCTAACTTATCCTGGAGAAAGAGCCTGGGACCAAGGGTGGCCTACACCACCTGTAACCTAAACTCTGTTAATTAATATAAGTTGTTATATTAGGTCAGTAGAATTACCAGCAGCTTGGCAAGAGCTTAACCTGGGCCCCAGGGGAGTCCCAGGACTCTGGAATTCTAACAGCCCAGAACTGCTTGGACTATAAGCCGCCACAGTCTTTTCCAATAATTAAACACACCAAGACCTTTTAATGCTTTAACGCTTAGCCCTTAGCTGGGCAGACTGTCAATTAGTTACTCTAAGTTACCCGGATCACCTAATCCCAAACCGCCATGTGCCTGCGATTACCTTCTAGCATTCTCAAGATGTCTATCTCCTTCTGTGTCCTGGTGGAAAGAGAGAGAATCATCTCTGTGTGTGCCCAGAATTCCTGTTCTAATCTCATGAAGTCCCGCCTTCCTATATTCTTTCTGCCTAGCTAATTGGCCATAAGTGACTTTTATTAACCAACCAAGAGAACGCCTCAGAAGGTGCGGTTACCAGATCTCAGCATTGAATTTAACCTATCAGAAGCAATGATATGAGACCTTCCCTCAACATCTCCCCCTTTAAGTTTAATAAAAGGTTCCTTTTCTTAATAACAATCAATACAACAATAAACACAATACAGCAACAATAACAATAAAATAAAAATAATTATGGAAACTAAAAGGTGTGGCATACATTCTCAACTTCCAGTCCATATGTATTTGACTAGTTAACTAGGACATATATTCTATTACATATCTCTCTTGATGAGTTTAAGGATCTATACCTAATTCAACTTCCATCCTAACTAACACTATTAACTAAACCATCTTAACCTTAAAACATCCCTTTAATTCCTAGATGACTTAAAATTTACTGTGATGCTATAACTATGTACTCTTCAATCACATCAGAAACCTGAGAAGGAAAAATATATCTGAATAGATAGGAAGTGCAGAGCAAGCAACTTCCAAAACTATGAAATGACAGACAACTGACTGCCTAGACAGTCCCCAGTTTCTATAACATTGGAGCATCATCTTCAGCTTTCTGGCCAAGCATATCTCACAGACTAAATTGTGCAGCAGGAAATAAGAAGTGTTTTCCCATTTTGTCTCTGCAAAATGGGAATCAGGACATCGACTTACCTGCATTTAAGCTCTGGTCTGTCTTTGGACTGTGTATAGTCTGTTGAGAGAGCAGGGACATTTTTCCCCAGTAGGAATTATCTCCTGATGGAGACTTTTTGATGCTCATTTTCTTCTTTCAAGTCAAATGGGAACTGTCAGGTGCTGGCAGTCTCATGTCAAACAATTCTTAAAATAAAAATATCTTTAAATGCCATATTCTACAGATCTCTTGATGTTTTTGAAGACCATCTATCCATATCCATTGAGTAGGCACATGTTACTTGTCTCTGAAAACTTAATATCTGATTAACTCAGAACCTCTGAGATTAACTAACTTAATTATCTTAATAAAATCACAAGTTTGAATAACTATCAACTTGCATTTCTTAATTATCCTAAATAGTTGGTGATAGTTACTATCAAAAGGACTAGAACTTCACATTGCAAATTTAAGAATTACACAGGTACAATACCTAATCAAAATATAGACTTAATTTTGTATTAGTAACAAAGATCTATAGGAGTAGACTCAATAATCTACCCTGTTTTCCTATCATTCTCATATGTCTATAACCTTAATTTTGTATTAATAACAAAGATCTATAGGAGTAGATTCAATAGTCTATCCTTTTATCTTATCAATTCTATATTATATATCCATATTCCCCCCTCTCTTCTTTTCAAGTCTACTCCCCCTATATAAGAAAGAAAGAAGGATAAAGAAAAAGAAATCCCTGAGCCTAACCTCCTACACCTTGCTTAACAAGACCATATAACAATTTGTAACCATTCCCCCTAAACGATATCTATAACTCATCAAATAACCAAAGAATCATCCACCCCACTTTTTGGGAATAGGACGTTGCTCTCTTAAAACTTCTTCATGCTGAATTGGGACACAGAAAACCTGTTTAGGGGCCCAAAAAAATGAAAAAACAAAAAAGGTTAAGCAAGTTAATTGTAACATTTGTTGTCCAGTCTCTATGTGCTCAGCAATTGGAATGTTCTGAGCAATTTTTAATTTAAAGCTGGACTTTGGTAGGAAAGTTCAGGGCTTTATTGATGTCCTGTCTGGAAAAATTTGAGATTGGGCCATCTCAACAAGCTGTTTGAAGTTGTTCTGGATGCAGATTTTTTGAGGAAACAGCTATTGAGGCAGTCTGTGAAGCTGGATCATTTGGGTTACTTGTCTTTTCTTCTTTGGACTCTGATCCTGTTGTTATGAAAATGTATAAGTTTTCACAAGTAACATATAGTTCTGCAATTACCAAAATGACTTGGATGTACAGGATGCACAAATCAATTAGGAATATTTTCTTTTCTTTGAATAGAGAAAGACATTTGTTAAGTCTACATTCATGCCATAAAAAGATGGCATGTAATATCTTTCCTAGGGCAAGTTGTTTTTTTAACAATAGAAGAAAAACAATTTTTTTTTATATTTCAAAAGAAATCTTGAAAATTTGAAACTAAAATTTATCTTTAAGTGTACATAGAACATAATAATCTTAACTTTCTATCAATATCTATTATAACAAAAAATCTTAAATTTCTATCAATATCTATTAATATAACAAAATAATCTTAAGTTTTTAATAATAAAAGAGACAAAGAATAGAGTGAGGGAAAGAAGAAAATCCCTGAATCTAATTCTTTTTTTTTTCACAACACATATCATATATCCATTCATCCTAGATGATAACAAACAATCACAACACATAACATAACACACAGCAAAAAACTTCCATCCCATCTCTTGGGAATGGAGTGTAAATATTTTCGGGTACCCTTCAAAGAATGAGATATTGGATAATTCCTGGGAAAGTTACCTACAGCTTTTGTTGTTCAGTCTCTGTAGGATTGATCATTTTTGGACTAGCACTTTTTTTTTAATAATTTATTTTTTATTTCTTCAAGTTACATCTCAATCACAGTCCCCTCCCTACTCCCCCCTCCAGTCCCACCCTTCCACCCTCCTCCCCCTCAACCCCCCATCCTCTTCCCTTCTTTTTTTTTTTTTTTTTAGTTTAAGGTACTTATTTTTCCCCCCAACAGCTCTCCCTTTCAGTCCAAAAAATGGTTCTTTTTCTTATAACTATAAATAAAATACAAAACAACAGAAATAAATAGGCCACGATTATAAGAGTTATATGGCTTAGCATACATTCCCAATGTCCAGTCCATATGTATTTGGCACCTGACTTTAACATTCTACTATCTAACCATCTCGATGAGTTTAAAGTTCTATATCTAACTCAGCTTTCATACTAACTTGCCTCATAATTTTAAAAATATCTTCTTAGATCCAGAACACCCTCTTGATTCCTAAACAACTCAAAATTTAAAAATGATTTGGATGCAAAGTTTTTAAGAAAACAGCAATTGAAGCAGTATGTTAGGTTGAATCATCTGGCCTACTTGTGTTGTTATTGTCATTCAGACCTTGGCTCTGAAAATAAATTTTTGCTCTAAATTTGAGCAAGGAAAAGGCATAGAACAACTTTGTAAGTCCATTTTAAGGCATAAACTCTATCCATCCTGGATAAAAGATTAGAATATCATGAACACCATACAGTTAATAAAATACTCTTACCATGTGAAGACATTCATGTTTCAACTAATAAGGGGTTCTCCCTGGTCATATCTAATCTTTATAAGTTTTGTTGTTAACCACATTTTTTCATTCCCTGTAGACATATAGGCATAACTACATCCCCATCTTAAAACTATTGCAAGTTTCCACTCTAAAGTTAACATATCCTTACAATATATTGGTTGATTTAACTCCTCAGTTTTTTGTATAACCCAATGTCTCTCAGCTGCAGTGGTACCCTTTTCACCAACAGTTAGGAAATTCAAAGTTAGCAAAGCATTGTGTAATCTATCCCTGGGATTCTATAATTCCTCCTTTTGTTTAAAAAGCATCTCTTTTAAGGTACGATTAGCTCTTTCTATAATTGCCTGTCCTGTAGGATTGTGTGGTATACCAGTAACATGCTTTATATTATAATATGCAAATAATTGGTTCATCCTATTAGATATATATGCAGGAGCATTATCAGTCTTAATTTGTGCAGGTACACCCATAAATGCCATTATTTCTAATAAATGTGCAATAACACAATCAGCTGTTTCAGAACTTAAAGCAGTTGCCCATTGAAACCCTGAGTATGTATCTATGGTATGAGGTACATACCTTTGTTTTCCAAATTCTGCAAAATGAAAAACATCCATTTGCCAGATTTCATTCTT
This sequence comes from Lophiomys imhausi, assembly GCA_907164525.1. Taxonomy (NCBI): domain Eukaryota; kingdom Metazoa; phylum Chordata; class Mammalia; order Rodentia; family Muridae; genus Lophiomys; species Lophiomys imhausi. Next base: position 4,128,755 of record CAJQZJ010027982.1, on the reverse strand, counting down.
TTTAGTACCTCTAGGGTTACTACCAGTAGGTAATGGAGTTTGGTTATACAGAGAACACATAGGACATTTTTTAATTATTTCCTTGGCTTGTTGCCAGGTAATAGAGAATTTTTTCTTTAAACCTGAACTGTTAACATGATGTTTCTGATGAAATTTTGAGGCTTCCAACACATTTCCTATGACTATTTGATCAATCTTCTCATTTCCTTGTGCCAGTAGACCTGGCAAACCTGTATGAGATCGAATATAGGTTATATATAATGGGTTATTTCTACTTCTGATGGCCTGTTGCAATCGGATAAATAAAGAAGTTAATTCTGTGTTATCGGGAATAATTTCAGCAGTTTCTATATGCAACACAACTCTTTCTGCATATAGAGAATCAGTAATTATGTTAAGCGACTCAGGAAAATCTAATAACACCATAAGAATTGCATAAAATTCTGCTTTTTGAACTGAGGTATATGGACTTTTGATTACGTTGCTCATTTTGTCTGTCTTATAACCTGCCATTCCCATTTTGTTAGCATCAGTATAAAAGGTTGGTGAATCAGGAATTGGTGTTCCCTTTACAATACGAGGAAGAATCCAATTAGTTCTTTTTATAAATTGTATACATTTTCTTTTGGAAAATTGTTATTAATTTCTCCTAAATAATTACAGCAAGCTTTTTGCCAATTTTCATGGATTACCCACAAGGACATAATCTCAGCATTTGAAAGAGGCACTACTATTTCGGCCGGGTCCATTCCTGATAAATGATGTAGTTTAATTCTACCTTTTACAATTAATTCAGATATCATACATATCAGATATTCATGTCTTTAATTTTTTACTTTGTTTATGTGGTAAGAAAATCCATTCCATAATACTATCTTCCAGTTGCATAATGAGCCCTGTAGTAGAATGAGTTGGTGGTAAAATGATCAAAATGCAATCAAATTGAGGATCAATTCGATCTATGTATGCATCTTGCAATCTTTGTTCTACCAACATTAATTACTTTTCTGCCTCAGCAGTTAAACATCTTGGACTGTTTAGATTTGAATCCCCTTGTAATGTTTGAAACAAATTACTTAACTCATAAGTCCTTAAACCATGGGGTGGGCCTTAGCCAATTTATATCTCCCATTAATTTTTGAAAATCATTAAGAATTTTCAATTGGTCTCTATGGATCTGTACCTTTTGCGATCTTATTCTCTGTTGACTTATTTTATAACCCAAATAGTTGATTGAATCTCCTCTTTGTATTTTTTCAGGAGCAATTTTTAAGCCCCTTAGTGGTAGAATTCTTTGGATTTCCTTAAATAAGTTCTCTAATATAACTACATCAGAATCAGCCAACAAAATATCATGCATATAATGATAGATAATGGATCAAGGAAATTGCTTACACATTATTTCTAATGTTTTTTGTACAAAATATTGACACAGAGTTGGACTATTTAACATAACCTGTGGAATCATATTCCAATGATACCCCTTGATTGGTCTACTGTTACTAGGAGTAGGTACAGAGAAAGAAAACCTTTCCCTATCATTCTTATGCAATGGAATTGAGAAAAAGCAGTCTTTTAAATGAATTACTATTAAAGGCCATGACTTTGGTAATAGAGAAGGTAAAGGTATATCAGGCTGCAAAGGACCCATAGGTTGAATTACTCTATTCACAGCTCTTATATCTGTTACCATTCTCCATTTACCCAATTTCTTTTTTACCACAAACACAGGAGAATTCCATGGGCTGGTAGACTCTTCTATACGACGAGCCTCCAGCTGTTCTTTTACCAATTGCTCAAAAGCCTCCAATTTTTCCACTGCTCTTGCCATACTTGTTTATTTGATTCAAGGGTAGGGCTGTTGGAATTTCAGCAGTGGCTCCTAGTCTAAATTTGGAAACTCAATACCTATGGTGTCCTGTGTTTGGACACTAGACACAGTTTGCAGTTTTGTTTAGTACTCATATCAATACCTTCCTCAAAAGTATCTATAATCTCAATGTCTGGGGTGTCCTGTGTTTGGACACTAGACATAGCTCGCAATTGTTGTTGAGTACTCATATCAATACCTTCCTCAAAAGCATCCATCATTTCATCATTTGTTATTTCTGGCATTGCAGGAATATTAATTTGAGTACCCCATTGTTGTAAGAGATCCCTTCCCCATAAATTTATGGGTACATCAGCCACATAAGGTCTCAACTTCCCTGTTTGCCCTTCTGGTCCCACACAATTAAGCCATCGTACACTTTGTTTTACATGTGATAATTTACCAATTCCTATAAAATGTGTAGGAACCCTTTGAAGTGGCCAGTTTGGATTCCAAGACTCCCATGAGAGGACAGTGACATCCGCTCCTGTGTCAAGCAATCCTTCTATTTCAATACCATTCATTTGTATTTTTAATTTTGGTCTCGTATCACTCACCATTGTTTGCCAATACACACGTTTTTCAGTATTTTCAACTGCTCCTGTTCTGTCTATTGGAACAATCTTACCCTTGGCTTAAGGAAACAGAAGCAGTTGGGCAATTTTGTCCCCCACATTAATCGTCATCTCTTTTCATATGGATGTCATAATTTTAATTTCTTCCTTGAAGTCTCCATCTATAATACCTGGATAAATAAAGAATCCTTGACAAGTTAATCCATTTTTTCCAAATATTAATCCTATTGTCCCTGATGGTTAAGTACCATAAATATCAGTGGTTAACATAACATTCATCTGTTTTGGATAATGTATTAGATTCATCTGTGTTCAATTCTAAAGCTGCAGCACCTTCAGTAGCCTGAAAAAGATCAGCAATAGTTAATTTTATTCTTCCTGTCTGTTTATTTCCCTCTGGTTGGATGATGGACAGCAGTTCACATTGTTTCTGGAGGCCTGAACTGGTAGGCCCCTCCTCTCGTTTCCCTGTAAGGGGTTACCTCTGACATCCGTTTCAGCTCTACAATCCCGGGACCAGTGTTTACCTCTTCCACAATGAGTACAAAATCCTGGAGACCTTAACCTTCTATTGTTATTAAAAGCCCTTGGTTCCCTTCTACGACCATGTTCTGTAGAGTCCAAGCACCTATCATTTCGAGTTCTGGAGGATTCAGCCGTACAATATCTTTGGAAATGACCAAGTTCACCATTTTTAAAGTACTCATTAAGGCCCCTAGCAACGTTTTGTGGTATGACATTTGTCTGATGCTCCTGAAAACCAATATCAGTTGTCTCTTATCCATTCATCTACTGGGGCTCTTCGAGCTTTCAATGGTCTAATTGCCTTTTGACATTCAGCATTTGCATTTTCATATGCTAAGGCATTTATCAAGTCCTGTCTGGCATCAGGGTTATCTACATCTCTCTCCACAGCTGAAGTCAATCTCCCTAAAAAGTCTGAGAAGGTTTCCTGGGGACCTTGTATTATCTTGGTAAATGAAGTAAACCTTTTCCCAGCCTCAGCAACCATATCTCAGGCTCTCAGAGCTGTAATATGACATTGTTCTATCACAACATCTTCAAATTGAGTCTGTAACTATATGTCAGCATAAGGTCCCTCACCAAGCATTTAGTGGGTTTTGACATTTATTCCCCTTGCCATATTTTGTTGCTCTAATTTTGTGGCTTCATGTCTCCACCATGACAACCATTGTAATTGCTGGCTACCTTCTAGCACAGCTGATATCAGTCCCTTCCAATCTTGGGGAATGATTCTATTTTGTATAGCCCAAGTATTTAACATTTGTTTAACAAATAATGAATGCATTCCATAAAAGACAATGGGCTCCTTAAATCTTTTTAAATTCAAAATATCTATTGGACGCCATGTTAATTCCTGATGGAGTTGACCATCATTATTATCAGGCCTAATTTGAAACACAACTGGAAAAGTTGATGGTGATTGTGTAGTATCACGCAGCTCCTCTGGGGGCGCACTTGGTTCCATGTTGGCACCATTACCTACCTGGTTTTCTACTGGTACAAGTGGCGGTTGTGGATAATTACATACAACAGGTATACGGAAAATGTACAAAGCCATTTATCTTCAGAAAAAAAATGCATTTGTAACCCAGTAAGAGAGGTACTATAAAAAAGATGAAACACAAATAAGGTCAAGAACACAGAGGATGTGAAGCACTGCTGTATATACAATTATTTATGTATAAATTAATTTAAGGTATGAAAAGTTTTTCAATTCACAGGTGCTGCTATTATGCAATTACTGTGAAGTTTTTCAGTAGCTATGTTTTTCACTCATTCAAAGCTTGTTAAGAGCACCAATAATACCCCATAGATTTATTCTGAGAGAGACATGTGTTGTCAAGTGTGACTATTCCATTTACTGCCCATCATACAGTAGATTCTCAACAAATTTTCTTAAAATGAGTAAATAAATAAATATATAGAAATGTAGAAACTGAAGAATATGTTACAAAAGTAATTATTTATCGGTCTATGTTTCCTAGTATTATGGTGCATACATTTTAACAACGTCTAGTCAATTGTAATCCAACACATTAACAGAAAGAAACAGAAAGGCTACACATTTACCATTGTCTCAAAAGATGCAACAATAGTTTTGAAAATAATACAATGTCTGGTGTTTAAAAAAATCATTAGCTTAGATATAATAGCAGATTTTTTAAATGAAAAACTGTATCTACAAAATCCGATAGCAAATATACTCAGTAATAAAATATTAAAATATCTCAGGAGATTTTAAAGATATAGTATTATTTCTTGACAGTAATATCCAATATTGTGAAGAAGGTACTTGCTAAAACAAATGAATGGGAAATAAATATGAAATATGGTGAAGGAAGAAAATTTGTGTACATAGAAATAAAACACCTTCACAGTCAAAGAAAATGCACTACAATGTATGTTAAATTTGCAGGCTTATTGTACATGTATATATGGTTAGAAGTCATTGCATTTTACATTTATATATGTATTATTTAAGGAATGCATAGTTTTCAAAATTTGGAGAAATATCAAATACCTATTACCAGTACTGAAATGTGTATTTGTAAGATTCTGACAGAGAAACATATCACTGGTCTAATTCGAGGAAAATTGAATATATCATGGATAGGATTGTTTTATAATTGAATAAGTATAGTTTTAATAATATCCTTGTCAATTTTTCAGCAATGTTTTGTAAAAATACATTAGAAAATGATAAAATTACTATAATGATTAAACAGAGTTGGAACAAGAAAGAATACCTTTAAGAAACTGAAGCATTTAGAGTACCATGGTTCATAAATTATATGCACACAATACTCTGAACAATGTGTTAGATATGAAATAAAAGGCAAATAAACATTATAAATTTATACTATAGAGTACAAAATGTGGGCATAAGCCTGAATTATGCATGGTATATAATCTCTGGTAGAGGAAAACGATGTAGGTGGTACCAAGCCCACAGTTTGCTCCTTTTAAGATACCTAAGCCAGTCAACCTGAGTTTTAGTTCCTTTTTGGTGCTCTCTTCAGACATTCAGCCCACTTGATCTGCCACAGCACTATAGTGCTATCCTAGCCTCAACTTTGGAAAGAAACTTTTGTAATCTGCCCAGACTGTTGTCTGTCTCAAGACACTTGCTAGCTACCTATGTTGCTCAGTAAAATACCTGCTCCCCTCAAGTTTTGCTCTCATGTTCCCCAAGCCAATCAGTCCATTAATCCACATTAGGTCTGTGACTTGGCACACTAAACTCTTATATAAAATACATAACCAACATCTTAACTCCAGATATCTAAATTCTACCACAAAATAAAAACAATACAAAAGCTAAGACAATAATTTCTGGGAAGATCAACAATTCTGTAATAATTGCAATCAACAAAAATAAATTAGTTGAAGCTCAAGACAGAGACTTCAAAGGGAAAATTATAAATACATTCATAAAGTTCAAGAACTACATAGAGGACATGAATAGTTACCCAAACAAACAGAATTCTCATTACCTCCTGATTCAAGTCCAAGAGAGCATACATAACTGAATGAACTACTGAAGTGAATTAGAATATAAAAGTTGAATACATTAGAGAAATCCTGATAAAAACATGAACTGAAAAAAAAAACTCAATTATTCTTACAAAACAATTTCAGTAAAAGCCTCAGTAATACTATGGATCATGTAGGAGATCAGGGCTTAAACAACAGCAAGAAGATCTGGAACGTACTGTCAAATAGTAAGTAATTAAAAAAATTCATGAACAGAATATGCAGGCAGTCCAGAACACTATGAAATGACAAAAATCCATAAATGATAGGCATAGAAGAAGGAAAGAAATTGCAAACCAGTGGCATGGAATGTATATTCAGTAAATCTAGAGAGGAAAAAAAAAAGCAAAGCACCTTCCAAATTTAGGGAAAGAGATTCCTACAAAGGAAGAAGAGGGACACAGACACTACATAGATCTGGAAGCAAAAGAAAATCTCCATCCCTTATTATATTTAAAATACTAAACATATAGAACAATAAATGGACACTGATTTAAAGATGCAAAAGAGAGGGGCAAATCACATATAAAGGCAGATCAGTCAGAATATCAGTCAATTTCTCAAATAAAAACTATAAAAGTCAGAAGAGCTTGGAGAAACATGTTTTGAGTTCTGAGAACACAGATGCCACTCCAGACTTCTTTAACACACAAAAACTATCCATCATAACTGACAAAGAAAATCCTCCCATGACAAAAACAGGCTAACTGAATTTATGAGCACCCAACCAGCCCTACAGATAATACTAGATACTTCAGACTCTCCCTTGTCACTTCTCCTGTAATCTTTTTTCTCCCCCAAAGCCTATGAACCTTAGCTCCATCTACCTCCCTCCCTCTCTGCTTCAGTCCCATTCACTTAGATAACCTTTAATTAACCAATCAGAGAAATGGTTAAGCAAGGTTGGATAGATCACCCCGTCACAGCCTGAGGGGTCCAGGAATGAGAGGGTATTATCGCTAGCTGCTAATTGCCTCATGTGGCATACCCACCTTATTTGCATGTGCTCCATCCACTGATAAAACTCCCAGCTACTCCTCCAGCTTTGCTTCCCTTTCTTCCTTCCACCCTTCACACAGAGGTCTCTGTACCTTCCCTTCCATAAGCAAACCTCCCACGTGTGACTTTATGGATTCTGCCACCTAGGGATTCCACCACTTAGATCTAATATACTCCAAACTCTGATGTTCTTATTTTCATAAAACAAACACTAGTTAGCTGTTAGACATAGATTAACCACAATACAGTAACAGTAGGTGACCAACTTTCACCAAATAGACAGGTTATCTTGTTAACAAAATAAGGAAACATTGGAGCTTAATGACATTATGTTATTCCTTCCTATCACTACAGAATTTCCCTCTTGTCAGTATTGCTGAAGTTCATACAAGTTTCTTTAAACCAGACCATATGTTTGTGTATAAATGAAATCTTAACAAATTTAAGAGATCTGAAATAAACTCCATGCATTCTATCTAACAATCGAATAAAGCATGAAACTGCTCTGTTGTGTCTACAAAACATGGATAGAATAATTCTAACAAAATATTTGGAAACCTAGTATGGAAAAAAAAAGTACATTTACTATGAAAAGACTTTAGACTCAGGCCCCCAAAAATGAGACTCAAGCCCCGATCCTGAGCTGAGAAAAAGTTTGTAAAATTCAAATGCCTTGACCTGGCAGTGATCTTAACCACCACCCCCTCCCCACTGCTATTGCTAGTATATGACTAACACAGCCACCCAGCCCCAGGGTCTCCTTGAAGTCTTCTTCAGCAAAGGACTGCCCAGTCCCAGAGATAAGAAAAGAGCCAGGGCCAAAGTTCCTGACTCTCGAAGCAGGACCCCTTCCACAGAAATGCACAGCAATGACTAAGCTATCCTCCCCAAAACATATATAACCCAAAGCTTTGCAAAATTTGTGGTCATCTCTTCCCCTCTCCCTTGGGTGCAGGCCACCCCACACACATTGGTCATGCAAGTCAGACCAATAAATTCCTCTTGCTTTTTGCATCAATTTGATGTCTGTTTCTCATTGAGGGCGGCGGGCAGAAAGATAGGACAACAGCCTCTCTGGGGGTTGGGCTTTACAACTGTAACTAAGCTCAGTTTATTCCAGAGATTGTACAACACACAAAACTGATTAGATATGATAAATCACATAAAAGCATTTAAGATCAAAAAGCATATGATCATTTCAACAGATGGCTAAAAATCTTTGCCAAAAATCCAACATCCTCTTTGTAGTATGTTTTCTTTGCTGAAGAAATAAGTCAATTCAAGCCAAATTAATAGCAAGGAAAAAAAAGACATGTTTATTTAGGAATGGGCTCCCAGTGAGTTCATCACTCTTGGGGGACAACACTGGAAAAAGTTGCACCAAAGTATGACAGGGAAGGTTTTTATGGATTTTAAGTGAAAGAGTCTGTCACACACTGGAATTGTGCCAAGATATTGTCATCTAGGGTGAGGGATTCGGTGACTGGTGACTTCAGTTGAAGGGATTGGGATAGTCATCAGGAATGTCAGGAATGCAGAACTGGGCTTTTTGGTGCCTTTTTTATGGTTGGAGGCTTTCTGAGCAGGCCTGGTTTGAGAGGGAGAGAGGAATGGAAATTTACAGACCCTGTGTGTGGGGGTGGTGTTGGAGTGGGGTGGGGACAACAGGGTACTCCAACCAAACACTTTCATGATAAAGGTTGGAAATAGAAATACACAGCTCTTTTCTCCTAGGCCCTGATATCTTCAGAAAAGAGAGGATACAAAGATTTTAAGAGCCAAATGCAGTGAATAGGTACAAGGAAACCATGTTTTTCAAACAAAAGAGGGTAGGTAAACATATGAATTTACAGTGATTGTGACAGTAAGCATAAGACCTACACAGGTCAAAAACATACAAAATCCCAAAATGCAGTAGGAAAGATGGTTATAAAGTTCCACCCACAGCTGAGGTACGATTAACATTTGATACTTGCTGGAAGAGAGAGACTTTTCTTTAAACAGTAAGAAAATTTAAAATTAAAAACACAAAAGACTCAAGTCAACAAAGGCAATTCATTTTTTTTTCCTGTACAAAAGGAATAATGCTGGAAGCATTACCACTGATAAACCAACCTGACTCTGTGTTGCTTAAAATCTATCTCACAGTGAAGACCAACTAGGCTCAAACCTATTTATGATTAAACCTCTGTTTCTGAAGGATTGGATTATTCTCCACCTGTAACCTTAACTAAAAACAAAAACCAAACCACCATCTCTTCAGCCCCAAAAAAGTTTCTCAGAGTGACAATTCAGCTGGTTCTCTTGATTGTCATTGTGGTTTTGTACTTACATCTTTTTGTCAAAAGATGCCAAACTGTTTACTTATACTATTTTCTATGAATTGTATTTAATTGCATTTCAAATAAAGTTGTGTTTGAGAGAAATTGGGGACTGTTCAGGAAGCCAGTTGTCTGTCATTTTGTAGTTTTGGAAGCTGCTGGCTCTGCACTTTCTCTATATTCAGATATATCTAGTTATAGTGTCACAGTTAAATTTTAAGTTGTTTAGGAATTAAAAGAATGTTCTAGGTCTAAGAAGATATTAAGTTGTTAATGCAAGTAAGATGGAAACTGAGTTAGATGTATAACTTTAAACTCATTGTGCTAGAAAGACAACAGAATTTTAATATCAGTTGACAAATACATATGGACTGGACATTAGAAATGTATATTATACTCTATAATTTTCATAATTGTGGCCTAATTGTTATTATTGCTTTTTTCTTTTGTTTTGTATTTATTATAATGTTTATTTATTACATCAAGTTACATCTACATCATAGTGCCCTCTTTCTACCCCTCCCGGTTCCACCCTCCCACCCTCTCCTCTCTCTCCCACCCATCCCACTCCTCAGATGTGGAGTGTCCCTACAAATCAGCCCCTCTCAGTTCAACAGTCACATCAGGGCTAAGAGCTTCCTCTTGTACTGGGGGCCTGCATGGTAGCACCCCTAGGGCAAATTATCCTATTGATAGGTAACAAAGTCTATGTTCTTGATCTTTTTGGTGTGTTGGTTGTAGGATAGTTATTCTGTAATATATGGCTAAAATCCAATTATAAGTGAGTAGATGTCATCTGAATCTTTCTGAGTCTGGCTGGAAAGATGGATCAGTCATTAAAGGCTAGACTCACAACCAAAAACACAAAGAGTTCTTATTGTTTTATATTGTATTTATTGTTATAAAAAAGAGCCTTTTATTGGACTAAAAGGGGTAGTTGCTGGGGGGGGGAAGATATAACTTAAGTTTAAAAAAAAGCAGAAAGGAGGAATGGGGGTAAGAGGGCAAGAGGGTGGGAGCAGGAGGGGGAGGAGGAAGGTAAATATGATTGAGATGTAACTTGAAGAAATAAATAAATGTTAAAAAAAAGCAAAAAGCCTCATCAAATTTAGGATATAAATATGAATAGAGAATTTTGAAGAAAAAATATAATTGACAACTGTACAATTTAAAATGTGTTCAACACCCTAACTATTCAGGGAAATGCAAATTAAAACTGTTATTAGCTTCTATCTCATTCCACTCAAATGATTCTCATTAAGAAATCAAATTACAGCAATGCTGGGGAGAATGCAGAGAAAGAAAAAACTTTTATCTGTTGTTTGTGAGAGTGACATTGATACAGTCATTATGGAAAAAACACTGGTGTGGAGATAAAAAAAAAACATGGAGATTGGAGATTGAACTACTATATGACTCAACTATTTCACTCCTTGAGTGTGTAATTCCATGATTTTTTTCTTACTACAGAGAAACTATGTTGAATGCTACTCTATTAGCAGTAGGTGCAAAATGGAATCAGCTTAGATGCCCACCAACTGATGAGCTGGTAGTGAAAACATGCAGGTCTCTGAAAAAAGAAATTGAAGAAGATAGCAGAAGATGAAAAGATCTCCCATGCTCATGGATCAACAGGATTAACCCAGAAAAAAATGTCCTTCTTACCAAAAGCAATTTACAGATTCTATTAAATTACCATCAAATTACCAACACAATCTTTACACAGCACCAAGGAACAATCCTCAACTTCACATGGAAAAACAAAAAACCCGGATAGCTAACACAGTCCTGTACAATAAAAGAACTTCTGAAGGCATCACCATTCCCAACATCAAGTTATACTACAAAGCAATAGTTACAAAACCTGAGTGATACTGGCATAGAAACTGACTCGTTGGGCAATGGAAATAGATTGTACACCAGAAATAAACCCACACAGGTATGGACACTTGATTTTTGACAAATAAACAAAACCATGCAATGGATAAAATAAAGCATCTTCAACAAATGCTGCTCATCTAAAGGATGTTTGCATGTAGAAAAATCCAAATAGATACATAGGTATCACCCTGCATAAAACTTAAATCCAAGTGAGTCAAAGACCTTAACATAAAACTATATATACTACATCTATTTGAAAGGAAAGTGGGGAACAACCTTGAGTTCATTGGCACAGGAGATAATTTCCTGAAGAGAACATCAATACTTCAGGTTCTAAGATCAACAATCAATAAATGGGACCCTATGAAACTGAAAAGCTTATGCAAGGCAATGCACACTGTCAAGAGAACAAAGTGACAGCGTTCAGATTGAGAAAAAAAATCTTCACCAACCCTACATCTGATAGAGGGCTAATATCCAAAATATATAGAGAACTCAAAAAAATAAACACCAACAAACCAAATAAACCAATTTAAAAATGGGGTTTAGAGATAAACTAAGTTCTCAAATGGCAAAGAAACACTTAAAGAAATGTTTAATGTCTTAAGTCATCAGGGAAACACAAATAGAAATGATTCTGAGATTCCATCTCACACCTGTTACAATGGCTAAGATAAAAAACTCAAGGGATAGCACATACTGGTAAGGATGTGGAGAAAGAACACTCCTCCATTGCTGGTGGGAGTGCAAACTTGTACAACCACTATGGGAATCAACCTAGCCATTTCTCATAAAATTATAAATAGTTTTTCCTCAAGACCCAGATATATACTTCCTGCACATATATCCAAATGATGTTTCACCATATTGCAAGCTATTTGTTCAATTATGTTCCTAGAAGCTTTACTCATAATAGCCAGAAACTGGAAACAACCTAGATGTCCCTCAACCAAAGAATGGATAAAGAAAATGTAGTGCATTTACACGTTGGAATACTACTCAGACATTAAAAACAAGGAAATCTTGAATTTCACAGGCGTATTGATGGAACTAGAAAAGTTCATCCTGAGTGACATAACCGAGAACCAGAAAGGTACACATGGTAGGTACTCACTCATAAGTGGATACTAGCCATATTATACAGGAAAATCATTCTACAATTCACAGAACCAAAGAAACTAAGTAACTAAGAGGGTCAAAGGTAGGATGTTTGAATCTCACTCAAAAGGGGATATAGAATAAACAGAAGAAGGGGTTGAAGAGAAGGAAATGGTTGAAGAGGAGAGGAGGGAAAGGAGAGTGGGATCAATTGTGGGGAGATCAGGGGCAAGAGTTGAGAGGACTGGGAGAAAGATGGGAACCCAAGAGAGTGGCATCTCAGACACAAATTAAAGGCCTGCAATGGGGTAAACCCCTGGGAGTAGATGGGGGTGACACTAGCTGAGACTCCTAGCAATGGGGGATATAGAGACTGAAGAGGCCTCCTTCTAGCTAGGTAGGGCATCTAGGGGAGGGAGGGGATCACCAACCCAACTCCAAAACCTTCAACCCAAATCTTACCCAGTATATAAGATATACAAAGGATAAAGATATACCAGAGATTGAGGGAATGTCCAACAATTGATGGTCTCAACCTGAGACCTACCCCACGAGAGAGAATGAATGCCCATCACTATTAATTACACTCTGCTATGCTTACAGACAGTAGCATAGCATAACTGTCCTCTGAGAACCTCCATGAAGCAGAGGATATAAACAGAGGCTGAGACTCACTATAAGCACTAGGCAGAGTGTGGGGTGTTTTATGGAAGAATTGGGGGAAGGACAGAAAGACTCAGAGATGGCAAGAACACCAGAAGAAGACCAACAGAGACAAGTAGCACAGGCCCATGGTGGCTCACAAAGGCTGAACCACCAAGCAAAGAGCATGCATGAATTGGACCTAGGCCCTGTACACATATGTAACCAAAGGACCCCTTAGTCATCATGTGGGCCCCCCTCGTAAATGGAGTGGTAAGTGTCTCTGGCTTAGACTCTTGATGCCTGCTTTGTGATCTGTCCCCCTGCAAGGGGGCTGAGGGGACTGATTTCAATGGAAGAAGAAACACTCAGTCCTCCTGGAACTTCGTATGCTTGGGTGGGATGGTACAGGTGGGAGCTCTCCTTTTCTGAGGAGAAGGGGAGGTAGGATGGGGAAAGGGGGTAGGAGGAGGGGGCTACAATTGGGATGCAAAATAAATAAATAAATAAACCTAATAAATAAAATAAAAAATAAACAAGAAAAAAGAAAAAAAGAAATTTAATTATATATCCAAGGAAATACATAGCTATTGAAAGAAATTATTCACAGCAGCTGTAGATTCCTGCACTGGGTCTGCAAAAAAAAAAAAAAAAAAAAAAAAAGTGGGCATGCCATCAGTCAGGGAAGAATGGAGGAGCAGGCATTACCCCTTGCTGCCAAACTGTTAGTGACAGTTTCTAGGAGAATAGAAATCCCTAGCTTCATTTGTGTGACCACTGATGATATCACCAGGATTGAATGGATAGTTTCAAGAAAAGTTTACACATATGGCATTGGTTAAAGTGAATATGTTGGAAAACAAAGCCAAAACTCATGAACATGGGAAATGTATTAGCAGAGATAAAGGTGGTTGACAGGGATGCGTGGAAGATAGAAGAACATAGGAGAGAGAGCAATCAGGAAACACTATATACATGGGTGAGACTGTCAAATGATAAAATAATTAAGACAATCTAAAGCATAAAACTAATATCTACTTCACACAATACTCATTGCTGTACACAGAAAGATGATAAATTAAAAAATGATGACAAATAATATCTTAAATATTTATTTTACATTTAGTTACTCATATATGATTGAATATATGCACATGTGAGTGCAGGTGTCCACAGATGCCCCATTGGATGCAGCCCTTAGGTGCCCCGGATCTGAAGTTACAGGTAGTCTGCCTGATGTGGGTGTTGTACAGCAAATTCAAGTCTCCGATAAGAGCAGTACATGTTCTTAACCTCCAAGTCATGTCCTAGACCACAGTCAGCATTTTTTTAGCTTATTAGCCCTTGGCACACATATGCAAGAATTTAAAATATGAATGTAAAAATACATTTTATAAAATCACGAATAAGGGAGGGTTGTGTTTCTGCAAGAGGACAATAAGAGATTGTAATTGAGAGTGATAACAACTAAAATTCATTATACATGTGAATGAAACTTTAAAGATTAAAAGTAAAAACCAAATACTCCTGAATATTCCTAAAAGTTTTTCAAAAAGAATCATGTATTTCTTCATATTTTTAGATATTTAAACATAGATTTGTTGTAGACTACAGATATATAGAAGCAATATTAATTGTTTTCTATTAAATATTAAAATACTCCATTAAGTAAAAATATTAAAATATCCTTTTGCTTACTAATTTTTTCTTTGCAAAAATTTTAAAAAGGATAGTTTTAAAAAGTTAGATTTTTCCATATATAGTCCTTATGAAAACAACTCAAGGTGACTATACATTTACTTCCTCCCAAAAATTGGATTCCTATTATTTTAGCTCATCTTAGGATTAATTTATTTTGCTGTAATTCTTTGACAATAAAGATAAATTATATCTTTCATAGGATTTTTTATGTACTTCAATTTAGAATAAAGTGTGACATTTCTTTCATGTTGATAAGTTTTAGTTTACTCTATGCTATTCCTTGAAAAGAAAATACTCCTTATTGCATTCCTGTAGCAAACAGGTGGTTTGACTTCTGTAATGTCAAGGTGACAGTCACCCAATCACAATCAATTCTGGAATCATATGCAGCAGAAAACAACATCTGTAAATTAACTCTAGCCATCTTGATAAAATGAAGCAGGTGCTCATATTAGCATTTCTAAAGCAGAGAAATCCATCTGCAGAAAGTTGATTTACAGTAATTTTAACCTGATTTATTCTTCATTATAAGTAAGTGAACTACCCAAGAGATATGTGAATCATGATACTTAGTGAAATAAACATATTTAGAAGATTAGGATCATGCTGACAATCTGTTGCTACTCTACTTTAACAAGACTCTTTAGAAATCGGCTCCTTTGCTTTAAGTGTCATGATGTATTTCTGTGAATAGCAGTGTTTTTTTATAGCTCTTAAGAGCAGTGCAATTATGGAAGATAATAAATTTTTATTGATGACACACAATTTGGTTTTCTGTAGTGTCCCTATAAGTCATTTTAGTAAAGGTAAGATATATATTTGTACGAGTACATGGTTATGAACAAACATACAATTATATGTATTATATATGCATCTAGTACTTTTATAATCCTTTCTCTATATGTATTTTACATATAAATTTTATGTAAAGTATCTGTAATTATTAATATATTTTATGTATAATACATGACAACATAGGTTAAATTCATTTTTATTTATATATAAACAATATTGGAAACTAGAGTATGCACAAATGGTTAAACAATTATTCTTCTTTGATAGAAGAACACATGCAGTTTTAACTGAACTCCTCAATCTGCATATATAATAACAGTGAAATGATTATCCAATATATTATTAATTTCAGATATATTTTGTTTAAATGCCACAGATGCATATTATGTAATTGGGTAAAATTCCCTCCATCTCCACTGTTTCAATCCCTCCTTTATCCACCTTACCACTTTCATCCCCACAAATTTTTACTTTGTTTATCTACCCCTCAGTACCTACTGAGTCCATTTATTGCTTGTATATCAGTCGGAGTGAGACCATCTATTGCTGCTTCAGTAACTTCTTAGGGCTATTCACCAAATAAAACTGACTTTTCCTTCCCCAACAACCATCCATAGTGTCTAAGATAAGAATGGGATTTCATGATCTCTTCTGATTACATTCTAGAATTTGGCTGAGCTTGATCTTTTCCAAGTCCTGTGCATGCAGTTCCAGCCTCTGTGGCTTCAGCTGCACTGTCATTGCCCAGGAAATAGTGTTTACCACAGACATTACTTCCTCTGGCTCATATGAGCAAGATCTTACCATCTTACCATCCTCTTTTCCATGGCAATACCTGAGCCTCAAGAAGAGGGCTTGTTATATAGATGTTACATTATATATTATCACTCCACACTTTCTTACTCTGTGCTGCGAACAGTTGAAGACCACAGTACTAATCAGCACCTGGTCAGGTTAGCTGTTATGGAAGATTCTAGAATGGGCAACTGGGTAAGACTGGTGATTACTTTTCCAACTTAACAGTGTACATTGAAGCTTCTAGCACTCTAAAAGCTAAACAGCAAGGGTGAGGTTTTCATGCTAATAGCAGCTTGATTCTTTAGTGCTCTGATGGGGTAATATTATGCAATCTAAATATTAATGTACCTGCTTCCAGAGGCCTACTTGCTGTATCTCAAGTAATGCTGTGCTACCGTGCTTTCTAATCATTGTCTCTGATTGTTTTTAATAAAATGCCAAGGCCTGTGATTAAGCAGAGGAGTAAGGTAGGCAGGGCAAAGGTTCTTGGGGCAGACAGAGCATCTTGGGTAGGAGAGAAGAAACCAGAGGAACAAGAAGGAAGACACATGTCATGGGTTTGAGAAAAGAACCTCATTCCATGTGGCCTGAAACATTGCCATAGCTTGGAGAAAAACAACCCAGGGACATATGTATATATGGGGTCATATTTGTAGAATAGAATGAGCTAGCTTAGATGGGACAAGATTGCTCAATTCAGGCTAAAGTTTGTTAAAATCCATGTGTTGTTTGTATGTTTAGTTATAATGATAGGTTAAGGACTAACACTGCTAACCAAATAAATATAATTTAAATACTGGTAAATAATTTATATACATTACTTCTACAGTGCTCTATGACCCAAGTATATCTTGTCTTCACTAACAAAGCCTATCATCAAATTATGGAGGCTCTGATAACACAATGGCAAAAAGCTTATAATATTTGAAAAGTCTAGGGGACCCCACAGCCAACATCTAGAAAAGATATAATCCATTCCTGGTTTGGGCTTCTGAATTCATAGCTTTTGTTGTAAGGGAAGGTATTGTCCTATGTTATATGATAACTCCATTTAAATTATTTGTTTTCATATATACATACATTTTTACAAGGTTTCAACAGTAGGAAGTTTCCATTGGCTTTTCCAGAGGTCTTGAGTGTTACTTAACCCTCCCAATATTCTCTTTCTTCCTTGCCATCTCTCCCTCTACCAGGTAATAACTTTCTTGTTCCACTATTTCTCATTATCTTCATATAACACTTGCATTGTATCCTTCCTTTGAACTACATAACCCCATCATGGTCCCTGTAATTTATCTGGTTTATATGGTTAATCCAATTTAAGTAAAGATTCAAAGACACTTATGAAAGACACAGTATACTCTATTTAATTACTAGCTCCACCTATTTATCTGTTGTATCAAATCACTTTTTGTTGTTGTGATAGAACACCAATACCAACTTAATTTATAGATGAAAGACTATATTTAGGTTTATAATTCCGGAAGAAGAATACCTAAATAGTGTGTGTGTGTGTGGAGAGTGTAGGGGGTATGGCACTAGGCAGTTGCAGCAGGAAGCTGAGAGATCACAGCTTCACCTGCAATATCAGGCAGAAAAGCTAGCTAACTGTCAGACAGGGCCAGACTATGACCTCTCAATCTCTGCCCTAGGGACAGATTTTCTCCAACAAGACTGCAGAATGTCTCCAAATAACATCACCACCTGGGAACCTAGTATTGAAATACCTGAGAATAGGGGAGATATTTCTTATCTAAACAGTACATTTCATTCTTTGGTCTCCATAAGATCTGCATGAATCATAATGCAAATTGTATCTAGTACAAATTTAAAAGTACTAATAGTGTTTCATAATCTGAAAACCATTTACAAGTCCAAAGTCATGCTGAGATTTAATGAAATCTCTTAGCTACAGCCCTTGTAAACAGGAAAAATGAATTACATATTTCCAATGTTTAATGACACAGAATATACATTCCCAGTTCAAAAGGGAAGAATGGAGGCAGAGTGAGAAAATAACAGATCACAATAAGACTAAAACTCAACCCAAATCCATCAAATTGTTTAGTACTGTGCTTAGTGTCTGGGATTGTGTGTGTGTGTGTGTGTGTGTGTGTGTGTGTTTGTGTGTGTGTGTGTAGTGCATATGTTCACACACACGTACTACTGGATTTTTTCTAAGTCTAAGACAAAGGAGCAGCTGATCTCATGCGGAAAAGGTGTGTGTTCTTGACCTGGGGAAATGACAAATTGGGTAAAGTGTTCACTGTGAAAATGAGGACCTGAGTTTGGATCCTTGTCTCACACATAACAAGCTAAGTGATGTCTTAATGATGTTTTGAAATGATATTATCATATATATTTCATAGCTCTGCTGATTTTATTTCTTGATAGGCAATGTAATGTTTTTGAGCTTGAATGGATTTATTTTCAGTTCATTTTTTTTGCTTATTTGCTGTTAGTACTTAACAGTATATTTCACTGATACATCACATAAGTGTGCAATGTGGAGAAACAATTACAGTTAAACTTTGTGTAACTTCTCCTGAGACAATATGAACAAATGTCTGTTTATGCCAGAAAGAGCCCCAATGCAGACCAAAGAAATGCTTTTAACCGTCTAGTTTGGCGGTTATCTTGCTTTGGAGGAATACATAGCAGGGGCACAGGTAAGGTGTTACGCTCAGGGACAAGAGTGACTTTAAGGCAATTGCATCACTGGAAATTCCACTACTACATGGGTTAGGACTCAAAAAGTGTCTTTAAAACACCAGCAGCCTATTTCCCCCTACAGTTTCCCCTTTCAGTCCAACAAATGGCTCTTTCTCTGATAATAATAAATACAATACAAAACAACAGAGGTAATTAGGGCCACAGTAATGAGGGTTATATGGCTTAGCGTACATTCCCAATGTCCAGTCCATATGTATTTGGTACCTGACTTTAACTTTCTACTATCTAACCATCTCCATGAGTTTAAAGTTCTATGGAATAGGGAGGGAACTGCGATTGAGATGTAACTTGAAGAAATAAAAAATAGACAAACAAAACAAAACAAAACAAAAAACACCAGCAGCTGAGGATTTCTCCGACACTTGCAGGCAGTTCTGTCCAATAGTGTCTATCCTGTTTTGTGGCAGCTGTTACTGCTATGTAGCATTTTAGTGAGAATATTATGAAACTGCCTGAGTCCTGGTCCTTAAAGAACAAGTTTGCTTCTGAATGTCTTAAGTTTTATTTTCTTTCTGTGTCTGGCGGGCCTCCTTCAACACCTCAGGAGATGACATTTTAATTATGAGTAAGTAGCTACCTTATTGCCCCTTTCTCCGACTTTTGGGTTCTTTCTATAAACTATCTGAGTCTTAGAAGGAATGATATGTTTGAGTGACTATTTTTCCCATTGATACAGAATATGATAATATTATGCAACAGTCACTTATTCTCAAAAAATTACATCTTCATTGTAATATCTGACACAAAAATATAAAAAAATAAAATAAAATTCCTTCCCAACTAAGAGAGCAGCAGTCATCTATGTGATAAACACAGTTGATAGAAGGCAAATAAATAGACAGAGTTTGTATTTAACAACCAACCAACCAAAAATATAGAAGCAGAATTTCCACTATAGTCAATGTTCTTCTCTGCCACAGGTTTTTGTCCTGAGTTACAATATCAAATGTGATTTCTCTCTAGTGGAGCAGATCTGGAATCCAATTATGAAATAATCACTTGCCATGATAAAAGTTCTGATATATTTTGACTCACATGCTGATAGTGTAGCACTCAGGATCCACATGCATGCACTGCTCTTAGTGAAATTTTCCCTCCAGTAGCCTTTATAGTGAGTTATGACACCATGGAAACCATCCAGAACGGTGGGAATGCCCTACTCATTCCCAGCTTGATATATCCTTGGCCTGTAACCAATGCACATGGGTGTTCTCAACTGTAAGGTCCTATTATTTAGTTCTGCTCATGTAATCAACAGAAGTGACAATAACTTATATTGTTTTTGTGGAACTTCAGGGGCCCTTCTGGTCAGCCACTCACTGGGAACTGTTATTTAAAAAAAAAAAATATCCCAGTCATTTGATTTTACCAATGAAGACTCAAGAGCCGGGTACTGGGTTGAAAACTTGCTAGCGCAGAGAGGCAGAGACAGCACCCAGCTGATGTTCCTATTCCACCAACATCCCAGCCATAAGCTAAAAAGCCCAGAAGAACCTATAGGGAGAAGCCTAGAGAAGAAATCCCTGAAGGAGAAAGCTCAAAGGAAGAACTATGAAGGAAGAAGAAATCTCTGAAAGAGAAATAACTCTGAAGGAGAAAACCTCTGAAAGAACCGAAAGTTCTTCTCCACGTTGTCTTAAATATCCTCAGCTCAGTGTCCCTCCTTTCTACTTAATCCATGTCAGATGGTTTCTTGTTCTGTCTATTGAGCCAGGGTGAACTTTATTTAATCCTGTGTACAGAAATCTCTAGGATTAAAGGTGTGTGCTAGGGCTGAGCCATACCAAAAGTACTTGTTTACAATAAACAGAAGGTTCTTGTATTGAAGGTATCTGCTAGAGCAGATCCACACCACAAGTTTTTGTTCACATCAAACAGAAATCTCTAGGATTAATGGCTGAGCCATCCTATACTTACAAACAGAATTTCAATTCATAAACTCAGGTTTCACAATGTGATCAAATATTCTGCAACAGAGAATAGCCTGCCCTTGGTACTGAGATATTTTATCTAAAATTTTTTTGACTCCTGGGAAATTTTTTTTTATCACACAGAAACATCTTCATTCATACCCCATGATTGCTACTTTTAATTGTTTTCCAGATGCTTTTTGAAATATGTAAGACTTTTAAAGTTTAGCATTATATAATAAAAATTACATGATAAATACAGAGGCTATTGTAAGATCTCTGAAGATCCATTCATCTTCCAAACAAGTGGAAAGTGGTTTTTGAGATTCACTAATTGAGAGGATACAAAATAAGATAAGAAAATTTCAAACAATAACTGTGAAAAACATTAGAGAGGTCCAACACATGACCTGTATTGATTATTTCCTCAAAAGAGCAATGTTGGGTTCTGTCATCTACTTGCAATTGATGCTAGTTTATTTAGCTCTCAGCAGTCATCTTCTTTGAGCTGTCACACTTCATTATAATGGAATGAAGCTCTGGGACCTCTGCATCTCTATCAACCACCAGGCTTGGTGTAACCATCTTGTGCTGCTGGGTGAAAAGTGGAGACAGAGAAGATCAGGGTCATGTACAATGTATTATTTCATCCATGTCTCTAGTTCTAACAGGCTCAGAAGAACCTATAGGAAGAAGACATGCTGATAGTCAGCAGAGGGATTGTCTGGTTTCAACCTCACTTGGCTGCTGAAAGAGGACTGGACCAGCAGTCTCTACTCCCAGGATGCTCATTCCTTTTTTTTTCCCAATCTGGTATCTGAACTGTTGTTCAGAATTTCCAGCTTTCCAGAATCTCCTTATTGCAGTGTTTAGCATATTACCAACCATTTCCCTAGGAATACTGGTTTGATATAAATTCTACTGTTTGCTTTCAGGAGAACTCAGGGAATTTCATCATTTACTTTTCTTTTTCATTTTCAACTTTTCCTGAATGATATAGAACCTTAAGAGTAAAATTACATTCTTATCTAAATTACTAAGATCTATCAGTATCTCCTAACTTTGATTACTGCATCCCACAATAGGGCTTTGAATAGTCATTAGCATTCTATGTAAATTATGCAGTCTTATTAACTAAAGTTCTTTTTTTTTTTAAACTTTCCTGTGAATGCTGTGCTTACAGGCCTACTTTCTTTGTCATAAAACACCATGTTTTGCATACCCAATTCTCCTAGGTAGGCCTTTGCTTTCCGTGTTGTTCTCCAATATTTGATATTCATAGGAACTTCAGCTAATGATAACCACGTGTCTCCAATTGCTCACATACATCTTCAGATTATGTCAGGTTGGTTAAAAAGAGGAACTGCTAGGCATATTTCTCATTTTTTTCTGCTTCCATGGCACCCAAATTCATCCTGTGCTCCTCTGCCCCCCTTCTTCAGAGTTAGTTGGTGAAGGGACGTTTTATTTTTTATCTGTAAAGTATCATCCCTGGGATCAGGCAGTTCAGATGCTGAGTATTTAGTGACATAATTTCTTGTAGTGGAGCATCATAAGAGCTGCTTCTGCATGTTTAACCATGCATTTCTTTTCCCTTCCTCAGTATTAAAGATCAAACCCAAAGGTCTCTTCTATCACTTTTCTTCATTGTCTTTCTATTCATTTCAATTCTTCCCATAGCTTCCACAGTTTTGAACTGCTAGAAAAGAATCTTTAGCAGAGAGCTACTTTGTACTCTAGCTCTTACATTTTCTCAGCTGTAATAAACAGTAGTTTAATACCTCTATCACATCCTCCTTTTTTCCTACCAAATCAGAGGCTAATGGACAGAAAAACACATCATACCTTTTTCAGTTTTTATTTCATCTATTGCATGTGTAACTTCTTCTCTGGGCCTAGTAGAATTTCAATGTCTTGTCACCAAACTAAAGGCCAAACAATTGCCACCACCATCTGCTTATACTTATTTTGTACATGATGCTTTAGAGACACAGCTAGTTTTTGGTCCTAAACCATTCTGAAGGCATCACTGTAGTCGTAGTCCAACTCCACTCCTTATAGAGCCAAACTATTCCTTACCATACATCAAAAAGAAAGATACTTAAAAATTTCCATCCTTAGACAGTTCAGTCATGACTGGGTATTTCATAATCTATAGTAAGGGAATAAACCACTGCCACTTTTCCATGGGCACACATGTAATATGTTTTCAGTATTCATGTGAACAAAGTTTTAATCCAAACTGGAATTTTCCTCTGTAAACAGTTTATGTTTTGTCTGTATTAGTTCCTCTTCTGTTTTTACATCAAAATATTATTTATGTCTCTGTAATATTGTAGTCTTACCCATTGAAAAGACTCACTCTGTAAGGAAAGAGAAACAATATGAACATCTCATGCTATATCTCTATGGTTAAGCCTCTTGCCAGGGATTAGGAGATCTCTGTTTCTTCAGCTCAAGTTTGGTAAGTATCCAGATGTAAGTTCAATTAATACAAGCAGTATGACTTTGGAAATCTATTCCCACAGTTGCGATACACTATTATGTCATCTTGGAATTCTTCATAGCATGGGGATATAAAGTGAGATTCTTCAGGCAGCTGTTCTGCCTTGAGACCCTGTAGAGAGGTCACAGTTTCAGGTACCTACACTTGTAACTCTAGCTTAAATTATTGCTTTATGGTTTGATAACTTAGTGACAAGAAACAATTACACATGCTTGCCTTTTGGATTTATTGCCCATTTTCTCCTTTAGTGTTCCACTGTAAGTTAATACTTAACAGTAATCATAGATGACTTTTAAGTAGATGAAGTAAGGCATGTAAACTCAGCTGCTCAATTATGAACAATGTGTGCTTAGAGAAAAAGTACAAGAGACAAGAAAGAAACCTCTGCTCTGGACAAAGCCCTGGTGATAATTTTCTTGCTCTCCTTGGTAAAATTATTTAACATGAGTATATTTAGGTTTGTCTCCCATTAGTAAAGGAAAAGTCCACAATGTGCTGTCACTAGGAAAGATGAAGTGAAATGTGAAATGATATATGTTATAACATTTTGAAAAATGTGGTACATTACATGGATGACAGGAGCTATTGTTTGTTCATACATGAAAAACATAATTTCTGAACTTGAAAGTTATATAATGAAAAGTACATCTTTAGAACTTGAATTTGGCCTCTGTGCTAGCAGAAATAAAATTGAACTACATCCAAAATGAATCAAGTAGTGGCCAAAGAAAGATAAGATGAGTACAATTCAAATGTTATTTCAAGTAACATGCTAAGAGAACATGTTGACTAGTAATGTACTCTGAATGAAGAGTGCCTCTCTCTCAGTCTCAGAGTTTCTACATTTAAATCCAATGAATGGTGAAATAACATGCTGAAAACATAAATTCTTATGAAGATTCCAGAGCAGGCAGAAAGTTAAGCAGACAAGAAAGAGGCAAGGTAGAAAGAAAGGAATATGATTCCATATATGTATGCATATATTTATACATACATATACATGTGTGTATGTACATTTATGTAATTTCCCCTATAATTTTCATTTGAATTTTATATTAAAAAACACTCTCTTCCAGTATATCAGATTTGTGCATGTTTTCTCTGAGTCACTTTCTATTCACTCTCTAAAGAACTATTTATTTTTATATGATCTATTAAAAGCTGAATCCTCTTTTATTTCTGTAAAAAATATCTGAACTGTTTTGAAAGGCCACATTTAAGATTTCTATCAAGGTGATGTGTTTCACATGAAAGGAGTGCTTTGCAAATCTCAACAATAGCAGAATAGATCTGGATAGTACATTCATGCCTGGCTCATGCTTTCCTTCCCATTTTGAAAGGACCAAATTAAAAAAAAATTCAAACATGAATTATTTCTTTAAAAAAATCAGTGCATAGAAAAGATTTAAAGCTAAGATCTTTGACATTATGTATAAAATATCATTAGGATGCTTATTTTAAATAGAATTATTCTTGCTTGAATTGTTTGTTATTCCAAATCATTGTTGAGAGCAATGACTGTAGTCAGAAAAAGATTATGACAGGGCCTACTTAAAAAGAATTGGGAGAGAAGTCACATATTATTGTAAAGAACTCTTCTTAAAATCTCTAGCCTTGTTGCACAAAATGAATAATGGATAATAATAATATATTGAATAAGTAAACTCTATTGTCTCAAGTAGAATGTTTCATCTTTTGTCTTAAAAGTACTACTAATAAACTGGAATGACCAAAGGTTTGAAGATGAATGCATAAAAAAGCTGGAAAATCAGATTTCCATTCAATGTGCTACTAATAAACTCAGTATTTTTCTTAGTTTTCTCACAAAAATGCATATCATTATCTCTCAGATGGTGACATCAGACTGCAAAACTCATTGTTAACTTTCCACAATAAAAGTTAATGTGGAAAAAAATGAAGGTTAAAGAAGTGTATGTAATGTATTTTGTTATTTCATTTTTGAACTGAAGAATTTAATAGATTATAGAGTAAACAATAGGTTTGACTGATTCATGTTTACTTTTATTAGCATATATATTAAACAATTATATATATATATTCTTTAGAACATTGTATGCATGTGCACATGCATATATAAGCACAAAAACCCTGATAGATAAAAACCATGGAACTTGATCTCATCTCCTTTCTTCTCTAAATCCTGTGGAAACTGTTTCAATCAATCATGTACACATGGGTGAACTGACTCCTTCCTTTCTTTCTCAGAAGCTGTTTAATTCTCTTGCCATGCTTTTCTTCGAATGGCTTCTTGCCTCTTTGCACTCTTCTCCTCTGTCTCATCTATTTATTTATTTTTAACACTTATTTAGCCAAAGCCCAGTTTTATATGGGGTAAATCACTTATGGGGCAAATAGTATAAAGCAAACATTTATTGAAACTTTATCTATTAGTAAGACCAATATATTCAGCTTTCTTTACTCCTTATCATTTCAGCAAATGAATATCTTCAATCCTATCATTTTCTCTTGTTGTTATTTTTTATTTGTTTTATTCTTTACTGTCTTTGCTGTAAGCCTAATTTAGGTTCTACTTATAGTTAATGAATATTTATCTATGCCAATGCATTATGATAAAAGCATCTCTTACTTTCTAAGGGACTGGAGATTTTGGTTTTTCCCTTGGCCCATGGTCTATCCACTCTCAGGTTCTTGACCACCCAAACAGTGTTAGGCATAGGGTTCCATTTCATGGAATGGACCTTTAATCCAACCAGAGAGTGGTTGGTTACACCCTCAAGCTTTGTGCTATGATTAACAGTGTATCACAAAGGCAAGTCACTATGGTAGATCACAGGCTTTGTAGTTGGGTTGGTGCTTATCTTTCTCCTTTGACAGCATGTATAACACCTTCTAGTACCAAGAACACAGTCAGTAGATGTGAAGGCCTTAGTTACATGCCAGCTCAACTTCTCCATGTTCAATGAGATATGTAAGTGTTGTCTTCAACAATAGAGCTTCACGATCGGTTTTTGAAGAGCAGCCAACAACCCTTTTCAGTAGCCTAAGATGTTCAAGGTTACCATGGGCCCCATTGACCAATGACATGACTAAATGTAACCTATTCTTGGCCTTGGAGTTTTCACTTGGTGGCAAAGATATCTAGTTGGAGACTTTTCTTCCT
This sequence comes from Lophiomys imhausi, assembly GCA_907164525.1. Classification (NCBI taxonomy): domain Eukaryota; kingdom Metazoa; phylum Chordata; class Mammalia; order Rodentia; family Muridae; genus Lophiomys; species Lophiomys imhausi. The sequence goes on along the minus strand of CAJQZJ010027982.1, from coordinate 4,102,226 downwards.
TTAAATTGGTGACCTCACTTAGATTTCTTTCATATATTATATATTTATATATATTTAGTATACAGTAACTATATTGTTATATATTTAATATGTGTTAAATATATTATAAATATATATTTATATATAATAATTATAAAACAAATATATAATATATAATTAATATATAATATAAATATATAATTAAAATATATAATTCATATAATACACATGTTGAAATATTTTTAAAGATTTAAAAAATAGTTTAAAGATTCTTTTCGATTAGTAAGTTTCTATATGACCCTTCAGTGACTGTTAGTTGTCTCTCCTCTCCTCATAGTCTCACCTTTATCTTTTCCATCCACATCTCTTTATAATTGTCTCAGCCCAGTATCCTCCCCATATATTCTATGTCTTCTTTCCTGGGAGATCTTCCTCTTCCCTGCTTGTTCCCTTACATGATTCCTAACCTCTGTGGGTATCTGGATTGTAGTAGGCCTACCAAATGCTTAAAAGCTAATATCCACAAAAGGATAGTATTTGTCCTTTTAATCTGGCTTACCTTACTCAGGATGATTTTTTTCCTAGCTCTATTCATTTATCTGTGAATTTCACAATTTTATTTTTCATAACAAGTGAATAATATTCCATTATGTAAATATACCACATTTCCATTATCCATTTATCCATTGATGTTTGTGTAGGTTGTTTCCTATTTCTGGCTATTATGAACAGAGCAGCAGTGAGCAAAATTGAACACTTATATCTATAGTCAGGTGACGCCTTCTTTGGATATATGCCATGAAGTTGTATAGCCAGATCATTATGTAGATCGATTTATAGCTTCTTGAAGAACTACCATATTGGATTCCACAGTGGCTATTTAAGTTTGCACTCCCACTAGCAATTAATAGGTACTATCCTTCCCCTAAATCCTCACTACCATGTGTCGCCATTTGTTTTATTGCTCTTGGTCATTCTGGTTGATTTAAGATGAAATCACAAAGTAGCTTTGATTTGTATTTCCCTGATGACTAAGGATGTTGAACATCTTTGTTTTGCAATCTTTTGTTTTTCTTCTTTTGATAACTCTTTGTTTTCTTTTCTTAATGTTACATGGACACATTATGGCAACTTGAAGATTATTATTGTGTTCAAGTCAAATGCATTTACTCATCTTTAACTTTTTTACTATACCTGTGTCAAAAACAGAAAGGTAGCGATGTTGAAAGGTTATCTACTTCCATTTCATAGTTCAGAAGACTATAAAATATGTCAATAAAAATGATTATAAAAGGCAGTACTGCTTGGCTTCTAAGCAAAGGAAACTTCTTAACAACTTTGTATTTAAAACCTATTTTTAACTATTTTGTGTTAGCTTTTGGTTGAGCCAGTATGACTGTCTTTTCCACTGATTTTTCATATTTTTTTTTAATTTTTGAAAAATTGAATTAATTAATAACTGTTAAACACATCTTTAATATTTTTGTATGTATTTTCCTTTGCTTTTGCTTCCTCCCTTTTTCTTCTCAAGCTTTTAGTTATTGTATTTGTAATTATCCATGTTTGCAATCTGGTTTTTAGAAATGTGTTCTATCCTAAACTTACTGTGATAGGTTATCAACTTGATACACTTGGAGGGATCCTCAGCTGAAAACATATCTCCATCAGATTGGCCTATGATCATGTGTATGGAACTTTTTAAATCAAAATCCTAATTGATATAGGAAGGTCAGGCCCATAGTACATAAAGTCAACTCTAGGCCAATGTGCTTGGGCTATACCACAAAGTGAGCTGAGCAAGCCAGAGGTAAGCAAGCCAGTAAGCAATGTCTTTCTGCTATGGTTTCTGCTTCAATCCCTTTCTCTTGGTCATACTGTGAGCTCCCATCCTTTCTTCTCTCAATGATTGACTGTAATATATAAGCTAAAATAAAACATTTACTACTGAAGTTGCTTTTAGTTGTGGCATTTATCACAGCCACAGAAAAGCAAACTATAATACTTATAAATTAAACTTGCCATATTTTATTTTAAGCTCTCATAGTTTTTTTTTTACATTTAATTTATATAATATTTTTAGTGTATCTTGTTAAGATCATGATTTATACATGACATTTAATTTTTGTCTAAGGATTCATTCTTAGTTTCTTAAATATTAAAAAAGGAAAAATCTTACCTTTATTTAGACTGGTACATTTTTATTGTATTGGACTCCATCAATATTTGTATTTTGGACTTTCTAAGCAGTTCCAGTGTTCTGTTTGTTTCTGAAAATGTTAGTGCCTAAGTGTTCCATGTGAGCCTAAAATTTTTAAATAATGAGTATATATATACACATATATATGCATATATAAGATTACAGTGCTTAACAATTCTTGCCTTTGTTTCTAATTGCAAAAAGAACTCTCTTTGTATATCAGAGCCTCATCCCAAGGATTTGCAGCCATTATACAGCCATGTAATCCTCATCGTCTGACCCTGACTGCCTGCAGTCACCAATATACAGTCTATGTGTTCATTGAACTTCAGTACCTTGCTGGGAGTCAGACAGCTTTTAGATTCAGGCCCTTAGCAAGGAGAATGACAGACTTTGGAATAACACTAAATGTATTTGGCTGAAGCTGTCACCTGGCCATAGAAAATTAATGGCTGAATGACAGGAAGTCAGAATGTTCCGACAACCCAAGAATACCCTTGCGAGCTGCTCAACCTATCCATAAGTTAAAGAAGTGAAAATATCTTAAGAAAAACTAGTTGTAATTGTTTTTAGATAATTTGGAAGTGAACGACATGATTTTTTAAAACAAGTATTAGAATAACAGTATTTCCTGCCACTTTTATCATTTGATTTCACTCTGAAAATTAGAAAAGGAAATTTCATCTCAATTATGTCATTCATTGGATGAAAATATTCAGGAATTTGAAATAATATTGTGATTCATTAGTAACAATGGTAGGCCTTTAAAATGCAAAAACAATGGATAAACCACTTATTTATCTTTTTTTTCATCAAGCAACATGTATTGGGAATGATAGAATTTTCAAATTGATATTCTAGATGTAGAACTGTAGAACTGTATAATTTATTCAAACTATTACTGACATTCAGGAGTATGCATTCGATCTACTTACAGTGAAAACAGGCACATGAAAAATTTCTAAAAGCAAAAAATTCCTGAAAAATGGCAAACGCAAGTAGTAGAGGACCTAGCTACCTTATAAACAACAACAAAGAGTGAAGAGTGTCACTTCCTCTAAAATGGTCAGTGAGAGGAGTAGCAGTCATATAACACATTGAAGAAAATATGCCTTGAGAATGGTTTAATAGCAGTTGCTTAGCAAGTGAGGAAGGGAATAGAAGTAGAAAGGGATAGAGTGTTTAGCCAGCCAGGAGAAAAGCACTAACTTAATGTGATGACTCAGCATCACAGTAAGACTCTTGATTATAATGTAAATTGTTCTTTGGAACTTATCATGATGCCTGATGAAGCTTTTGTATATTTTGGCCAGATTTAAATGCACTTTTTTTTTCCTTCCTTTCTGGAGTGGTTCAACACACTGAATGTGAACTTCCATTTCAGTGTTCATGGTCTTTCTCGGTATTGTTACTGTCTCATGAGGCACTAATCTCCTGTTATCAGCTTAAAGACAAGTACCTTAGATACACTCTAGGTAAATTATATTTTCAATTATTTATTTATGATCTTCTGTATTCTTATATGATCCATCTTGGTACTTTACTTACAATATTTTTATTAATAGTAGAAACTGTTGTCAAGATGTTATATATATGAGAAGAATAAATAAATAAAACTTAAACAAATTAAGGTGGACAGTGAAAGTCCACTGGGCCTCAGCTTTTACTCACAGAGCTACAGAAAACTAAGGAATATTGAGTAGAGCAATAGTCTTCCCCAGGAAAGACTGGTTATCCAATACCAAAAGCTCAACCCTGAAAATGAACACAAAAGTAACATTATAAAGACTGTGTAGGTTGAACTTAGAATTATAAGTGTTTATGTGTGTGTGTGTTTGCATTTGTCTGTTTGTGTGTGTGTGTGTGTGTGTGTGCATGTTTATAACAAGAATTAATAAAAAGATGCCATGAACTTGAAAGATGGCAAGCAGGGGCATATGGAAATATTTGGAGGAAGGAAAAGATGAGATGATGTAATTATAATCCCCCAAATAAAAGAAGTAATTAAAATACTTTATCAATCATATGTTGATCATATTTGTTCATATTCTGCCCCTCTTTCTTCCCCTCCTGCTGTCCCCACTACTTCCATATTCTCTCTCTTCCCTACCAATCCAAGTTTATGATCTCTCTTTTCTCTATCTATGTCTTTCTCTCTCTCTCTCCCTCACTCCTTCCCTCTCCCCCTCTCTCTTTCTCTGTCTCTGTTTCTAATACTATTCCCTATAAAGAAAACAAAAACCCAGTGTGAAAAACATTATACTACACTAAACCAAACTGAAAAATACACACAGAAAAAAAAAACCCATGTAATCCATTTTGTGTTGACCAATTTCTCCTGGGCATGGTGCCTACCCTGGAATGTGGTATACTCAGTGACTTTTCCCTGGAGAAAACTAATTTCCCCCTTCCCATCTAGTATCAGTTGTAAGTAGCTTCTTTGTTAGAGGTGGGATTTGATGCTCCCTTTCTCTTCTCAGTTCTGGGATTTGTCTGGTTTGAACCTGTGCAGGTCTTACACATGCTGCCACTGTCCTTGAGTTCACATATGTATCCATCCTGTTGTTTCTGCATTAGTGACATAATTTCAGAAAAAAGATCCAACTAAGTAGCCTTCATTTCTTTAATGTATTTGAGTCACTGGATGTATTGTCAGTAATTTAAGGCAAATTGACTATAAATCTCCTCCACAAATGTGTTCCAATATTCTATTCCATTCTTGTGTGGTATTACAAATCAACCTAAAAACATTACCACATAGAGTGACAATAAACACTTATATAGTGCTTTCATTTAGCAAATACTTTTCCAGTGCCTTTTAAAATTATTAAACAACTTATTTCACCAATGAGACAATTTACAAACTGAAATTAATTCACCAAGGCCAACCAGATACTAAATGCCAGAGCTGGATCTCAGCTCAGCCTGTCTGCCCCTAGCACATGTGTGCCCAAACACATGAAAATGTCAGTTATTAACATGATTTTTATCAAAGTACGACACTATGTTTGTGAAAAATGTGATGGGTTCTGCTAACTTGAATTAATAATATTTTTTTGTGACTAGACACTCTAAGATGGACTTTTTAAACTTTGGATTTTATATTGCCTTATTGACCCTTTTATATTAGTTTTTGAGATTATAATATTGAAACATTATATGAACATACATACATAAATATATATGTGTGTGTATGGGTAACAACAACTGACTCCTAATATCCTGTGCATATTTAGTTTAAATATTTGTATCTTTTCCTTTTCTAATTTTGGAAAAATTTCAAAATTGTCATATAAAAAGAGAAATAAATCTTATGTAAACAAGCAGGTAAAAGTAAATTAGAATTGCTGTAGTTAGCTAATTGCTTAGTCAATACTTAATGGTCAAACAAAGAAGCTATTTGAGAAATCATCTTTGAGATATTTTAATGATTTTTGAGAACAAATAGAAATAATACGTGTGTAATAATTTCTCTGACATAGTTAATAGAAAATATTTGTAAACTCATTAAATCTTTACAGAGAAACATAATCATTTTTGTCCATTAAAAAAATCCTTCTTGTTTTAAACTCAAGTGAATATTTACTATGTGAATACTGGTCTTTGTTATTATATGAACAAATTTCAAATTAGTACACTAAAAACAAAACTGGCAATATTGTCACCAAATAAAACAGAAAAAATAAACCCAAATTCTCACTAATTTAAAAGTAAAGAGGAATTAAATAGTCTATAACATTTTCTTTTTTCTGTCAAGTGCACAGATTAAGAAGAAATAAAGTTTATTGCAAATAATTGTCAATTGTATCATGGCATGTATCATAGGGCATTTCAGAGAAGAGTAGTGTCAGAAATCATTTTTATCATATTATTTGTCTGTTCTAATCACTTACAGTTTCTTTATATGATGAAGAAATGTTAAGTATAACAGAAAAACATCATACTTTTTGATAAACCTGGAAAAATTCAGAGTCTAATTTGCAGCAATTAGAAAGGCCATTCAGTGTCTTGTTTTTTCTAGCATCTATCTTCTTATGAAGAAAGTTGTGAGAAAATTAGCTGAAGCTTGGGAAGAAGGCAGGCAACACAGTCATTTTCTAAACTGATGAATGTTACACTGAGGAAGTTTGCAAAAGGTCTCCCTTTCAGGTTGCAGCACACTGTGGGAGGGAACTTAAGTAGAAGTAGGTATGAGTGGAAGAGAGAAAGGGAACTACAGGGGAAATTTACGAAGTGCTTTGCTTCCTGATTATCTTTGAAAAAAAAATACTTTCAAAACAAATTTATCTTTTCCTCATTACACTTTAATTATCTTAAAAATTTGTGTGTTTATTAATGTCTCTTTAACTGAGGATATTGAAAGCATTACTCTCGTAAAGAATAAAGGAAGGTCGTTTAAATGCAAAGAACATGTACCCCAAACTTGTATTTCTAGTTCTCACTGGGCTGAATGGAATTTTATGTTGCAGTTCCCAGCATGAGGAAATGACATATGCACATGCTTAGGCTGTATACTTGCTGTCAGAGGTGTGACTCTAGGAAGGGTCAGTGAGATTCCTAATCATTCCTTTTTTTTTTTTTTATAAATACTTTATTTTTTTTTCTTCAAGCTACATCTCAGTCACAAACCCCTCCCTATTCCCCCCTCCTATCCCACCCTTCCACCCTCTTCCCCCCAGAAGTTTCCCCTTTCAGTCCAACAGATGGTTCCTTCTCTTACAAGAGTAAATATTATACAAAACAACAAATATAAATATGCCACATTTATGAGAGTTAAATGGCCCAGTATACCTTCCCAATGTCCAGTTTATACATATTTGGCCCCTGACTTTAACATTCTACTATCTAACCATCTCCATGAATTTAAAGGTCTATATCTGACTCAACATTCATACTAACTTGCAACACACTTTTAAGAGTATCTTCTTAGATCTATAACACCCTCTTGATTTCTAAACAACTCAAAATTTAACTATGAGACTCTAGCTGTCTATTCTTCAACCACCTCAGAGACCTGAGAGGGATAAATATATCTGCTTATATAGGAAGTGCAGGGCCTGCAGCTTCCAAAACTAAGAAATGACATACCAATGACTGCCTGGACAGTTCCCATTTTCTCTCCATACATTCCTGCATCAGTCTTCAGCCTTTGGGTCCTGTTTCTCTGACAGACATTTGTTGTAGAGCAGGGATTATGAAGGACTTACCTACCCTGTCTTGGCAGAGTTAGGCTGTCGACTTCCCTGCTACCAAGTTTTGTCCTTTTTGGACAGCAGTCTGTCTGCAGTTGGTGCAAGGGGTTTTTTCATGCCAAGAGATAGGCTTGCCACTAATTCAACCATCTTACAGTGGAGGTTCTTTGATGCTTATCTTCTACTTGGAGTAGAATAGGGGGTGCTGTCAGGCACTGATATGTCTCGATATCAAAAAAAAAAGAAAATCTTAATTTAAGATAACATCTTTGAATGCCATATTCTGCAGATTTCTTGGGGTTTTTGAAGATGCCCTATCATCATTTTGAAGGTTAGCCCCAGGGACTTCCTACTTTTCCTTTTCTGTATCCTTCTTCCTCTCCTATGTAGGAGTGCATAGGCTTGAGAAAAATGAGATATAGCCATAGCACAGGAAGGTCCAAGAAGAAGGGGCAGATTATTGAACATGCCCTTATACCTTTGTATATTGATACAAAATTAGTAGTTTATTTGGCTAAAGTGGTATTGACCATTGTTTATTGTGTAAAAATAAGAATGTATTAGATTACATCGGTATTGATCTTTGTATATTGATACAAAATTAAGATTATACTTGGCCACAATGGTATTGTCCCTTGTATATGGACGTAATATTAAGATTGTATTGGGCTACATAGGCATTGATCTTTGTATATTGATACATAATTAAGAGTATATTTAACCACAATTGAATAGATCTTTGTATATTGATACAAAATTAAAGGTAATGCTTCCTAATGGTATCATACCTAGAGATAGTTAAAATTAAAATGTGAAGCTCTGGCCTCTTGATACCAACCGTCTAAAACGGTCTAGGATAGTTAAGTATAACAAACTCCTAGTCGTGCAAACATGTCACTTTGTTAGCTACTATGACAGTCTATCACAGATATTCTCTAAACTACCCAGTAATCAAGTTGCTAAGAGACAAGCAACGTTTGCTTACCTAATCATTCTTTAGGTGTGGAAGAAAGGAGGTTAAGAAAAAAGAAGGCTTTTTAAAAAGTAATTGATTGCACTTATTCTGGAAAACGACAACAAAGAAGGTAGCCATCAAAACTTGAGACAGAGAGAGGGGTGAGAGAGATGAAGTTTATGCATAAAGTACAACCCAATAACATGAGAATGAGTATGTCAGACTATGTTATAGAAAATTTTTCTTTGGAGTAAACATTGTGCAAAGAATGAAGATTAGTAGATATGTATGTTTCCTGTCAAAATATTGTTCATATAGCTGAAGTTATTCTCCTGAGCCATACATGGCTTTTGAGGCTAAAGATGATATTGACTGTGCCATTAATTTGTAATCCTGGGTACCAACATTTTATCCTTGTTCTATTAACTAACCATTTTATCTTTAAGAGCAATTTTTTGAAAGTACGTACCCAAGCTGGCACACTGCTCGAAAGTACACACAAGGTTGAATTCAGATGACTAAGTTCTTGGCTAGATCTTATGAAAACTTGTTGTTTCTCTCCTCAGAGAAAATTATCAGTCAGTAGTTTTCTGTTGTCACTTATCCTTTGTGCAAACTTTAAACAAACAAAACAAAACAAACAAACAAAACAGAAGTCAGATCTCATGTAGGCAACGCTGTCCTCAAACTGGATGTGGAGTTGAGAATCATTTGGAACTTCTGAACCTCCTGTTTTTGTGTTGTAAAGGAAAGATTGAAAAGTATGTACCATTTCTCAGCGTTACATTTATTTTTGTTTTGTTTTGAATATGAGAGTTTAGTGACTATGCAATCAATAATAGAAACTGTATAGATAGATGCCAGCACAAGAATAACAGGTGATGGCCACTGATCGCTTCCACTGGTATATTGTGATAAGTTCTATAATTGTTATTCTGGTTTTATTTGTTTTAGGTTCTTGAGATTGGGTCTCTCTATATATGCGTGACTGACTCAGAATTTGCTAGGCAGACAAGTCTGGTCTTGAACTCACAGATACCTTCTTATCTTTGCCCCCTGAATCCTGGATTAAGAGAATGAGCCATCCCATCTGACCACTAAGTGGATTTTTCAGTAAGATAGCTTCACCAAGACTTGAAGAAGATAAAATTGAGTCCAGAGTCAACAGGCAGTAATTCAGCATGTGCAGATTGTATCTCACAAGGCTATGAATTACTCTTTTGCTTTCATTCATTAGATGTTTGGACAAAAGCTTCAATTAATCATGACCTCTACAGTGGGGAAGAAGAGACAGAGAGAAAATAGAAAATATGTTTTATCAATGCAGATAAGCAAGAAGATAAATTTTCACAAACTTATCATTTGATTAAAGTTGGGGTTTGCAGTAACATGTTTAGATAAAAACAGATGGAGATATCAGTATGTGTACAATGCTCTTAGTACTAAGCTCCTGTTCCTGGTGTTTGTTTTCTTGATAAATATACAAATGCTCTATGCTATCTAAGAAGAAAGTAAAATCTTTGTAGAATTTCCTCTAATGAAAGGTAGCAGGATGGAGATGAGGAGAAGATACAAACATTTAGTGATGGAAGTTATCAGTTGTTCTTGTCGCATTTAACTCTCTTGACCTTGTTTTATGTAGTGAGGGGGTGGTGTGTGTTTGTGTGGGAGAGAACACAGCTTTAGTATATAGCACATTCCATCATGTATTACTGACTTTTCTTCAGGCCAGTCAGGCCTCTCCTTATGTATTCAGTAGGAGAACAATTTTATGCTACTTTGGTTTATAATAGATTCCATTGCACCTACTATGTACCAGACATCATTATGATTTCTTTATAGGTGTTAACTGCAAAGAAGTTAACATTATATTGACTTTAGTCCTACAAAATCCTCATTTTTTTATAAATATTCTTATTTTAATTAATTAAGACTGCTTCCTTCTTTCTTTTTATTTTTTATTATTACAAAAACCCTTGATTTTATGGAATGTACACTATGGAAACTCTTAATCACAGTTTTTTTGCTTGTTTCTTTTTTGTTTTTTAGTTTGTGTGTCCATTTATTCCTTAAAAAAATTTATTATTTATATATTTATTTATTTTGTTTAATTATTCATTTTACTTCCTGATCATAGCCCCCTCCCTCTCCTCCTCTGTGTCCTACCCTCTTCCCCATATTCCCCCTCCCCTTCTCCTCAGAGAAGGGGAGAGTCCTGCACTGTTCCATGCCAATCCAGCCCAGCAGTTCCCATCAGGATGAGCACATCCCCTTCCACTGAGGCCAGGCACTACAGTCCCATTAGGGGAAGTAATCGAAAAACAGGCATCAGAGTCCATGTCAGAGACAGACCCCATCCATTTGCTAGAGATCAAAGCCCATGAATTCAGTTGCCAAACTACAAATGGATGGATTTGCTTATCTACAAGAACATCTGGACCAGTTAGGGGAGTTCTAGAGTAGTTAGGGAAGTGGGGTATTAGTTTCTTGGAACTATTTTGGCGGTTGCTAGGGGATGGGGGCCTAGATTGAGGTCTGTGGTTTTCCAAGAACTCAGGTTCAGGGCCTGGTCACAAAATGGAGTCACTCATGTCAAGGATGGTCTTTCAAGACAAATATTGTATCAAACACACTACTTTTGTGCAATATGAATTTTTCTCCCATTTCATCCTGTTTAAACAGGTAGAACCAGAATCTCATCAGCAACCTTTTACATCTCCTGTCCTTGGGTGCTCTGAAGTCTGTGGTTAGCTTCCAATCAGTAGGACTTTGGAAGTTGAAAATACTTTGCAGATATAATGAAAATATGTAATCAGTTGAATTCAAGTTAAATAAAATGGTTCTTCTTCTTTATGACTATGACATGAACAGGTAGATCCTTACAAGGGAGACTTAAAAGCCTTTTGCAAGAAAAGAGCAACAACAGAAAAAAATTTCCAGAGCAGAAATTCTCCTGTGCTTAAAGATATAAGCAGAGTTTTTCAGAGGACTTGACGGTGGTCTTTTGAAGTTGAGAATAACTCCAGGTGAGGGCTAAGAAATACTCAGAGATATCAATTTTATAAACATAAGGTATTAGATTGTGCCAACAACACAAGTAAATGTGAATTATAACTTGATTGGAAAATTCTCAGAGAAGCTAGCCCAAGCACCTACCTTGACTCAGTCTAATAATTCCCCCAACAAATAGAACAAAAAGTACTTAAATTCTCTAAATTGTGGTGATTTGTTTTATTTTACAATCATTAACTAAAAATGTTTAACATACCAATTTTCTACCTGGTTGCTTGGTGTTTTGAAAGTTTCAAGGCAGTATGCTTAAAATATGTGAAAAGTGTAATAAAATATTAAAAGATGTTTACCAAATAGCACTCTGACTGGCAGTTTGGAAGATTTTTAGGAATAACAACACTGCTATGATCTAATATTGTTGTTTATAAAATTTGAGTTTCCGTGACTACTCTGAATCAGAGACAGGGTCTTGTCAGAAGTGTGTTGTGCAGAAGGCTGGGCATTTAAACGTTTTGTAGAGAAGAAGCAATGAGACTTTACATGGGGAAATGCTTGCATAGACTTTTTCATGCTTTTGAGAGTTTTACCTATTTGTTGTTTGCCCTTATATTTAGTGACTCAGTGAATTATGATTTGTTCAACAAGAAATAAGATATGTATTCCAATGTAACTCTTTTGAGAGATATAAGACATAATAAGAGGTGCTTAGCTTATGAGTGCTCAAGGAGGGATCCATGCTGGTCTACAGGACACCTCATGAGCATTGGTGAGCTCTTGCTCTCTGAGCACTAGATAAGTTACTTTGAGAGAGGACCACAAAACAAGCTCACATTTTATGTTTCAGTTTTTAGTGCTTCAGCTTGTTTTTGTAATTATCTGCTGTGTTACAAGGCAGCACAAGGTCCTGTTCAAAATGACTATTCTTCCTTGTTCTTAGACCCTTCGGAAATATAAGCTAACTAAATATTTTGCCTTCATAATTTACTTAGCTTCAGATGCTGTCTACAGAAACAGTAAAAATTCTAAAATATCTTATATGGTGATAAGATCATAACATGAATTCTGGAAGCATCTTGTGAGAGATCAAAAAAAGGCTAGTCCATTTATTAACAGTGAGATTCATATATATATATACATTGTGCTCATAATCTTTTAAGTACTTATCTTAGTAATGCTATGCTCTTTCTATTCAGAAGCTAATGAAAGTACCTAAAAATCTTAAGAGCACTTATGCAAAGTACATTTTCTGTCTAGTGGAAGGATTAGCATGAGAAGATTTGAACTATCTTCAAACAATTACTATTGTAGCTTTCATAGACATCATATAGAAATTTATGATGGAGAAAAAATTTTCCAGTTTTAATCAAGCACTTTGATATGAGATTTCAAAAAAATCCATCACTTGCTTTGATTTTTAAATGTGCTATTTTGTATTTAAAAAATTGTTGAAACTGAATCTCTAGATGACATGTCAACTATGTACCTGTAAGCTTTGAAAATAATGTACAGAAACATGGATAAAACTGTTAATCAAATAATGGATTATGTTCAGATATATTCTGAGGTGGTATTTTGTAAATCTAGCTTCTATTGTACTGGTATGTCAGGTGAACCTAAGAACAGAGGACAAAATTGCAATCAAGAGTAAATGATTGGAATCCAATTATTCTGTTAAGTGAACTGAACCCATAAACACACTCTGCTATTCCTGAGGTTTGATGGGCATTTTCTATTATCAATTTTCTGCTCACCACATATTGTAATTTGTTATTTAATTATATGTGTGAGAAAAATTATCAGCTGAAATGTATTATTAAAAAACATAAAATAAACCTTTAAAAATACATAGATCAGTATTTTAAAGCTGGTTTAACAGTTTTGAAAATGACAAAATTAAGACAGTGAATAGCTTAACACCTTCTTTGCTATGGTATTCTTGGGTGAATTTTGACCACAATAAAGAAAACCATATTTGTTGAGTTTCCAGTATGAAACTCTTCTGTTTATATTCATTTATGTAGTTATTATGGAAACAGCATCATTACAATTGAAACAAGGAAATCAAATCTATGTCAAATTTTTATGGATAAGGAATCAATTACATTATTGTATATTTTTCCCCAGAGGGCTTTTTAATCACTGAAAGTAATTGAGAAATAATCAGGCACCTAACTGAAATGTTAAAACACACAGAAATGTCTTAGTTTGAGGCCCTGTTGTCTCAAAGGACACTAGTAGTTTTCCACATAAAACTGATCTGCGTGAATTAAAAATCAAGGAAGGGAGCAATTTGAGAGCCCTGTTTTGTGTATGAAAGATTTTCATTACACAGTATAAATTCTGAAACATGCAAAAGATCATTCTGTTGCAGATATGGAAGCACCTGCCTGTAGAGCAATTCAAATGTATAAAAATAGTTCCTGTGCTCAGAGGTCACAATTTACTATACAGGAATTCGATAGGAGATGCCCAAGATATTAAGGACTCTCTCACACAGAAGATTTAAATATGTTGTCTCTCAGGCCAGCAGACTGTCAAGATGGCGTAGCAGGTACAGGTGCTTGCTGCACAAGTTGAATTTGATATCTAGAACACACAGTGGAAAAAGAAAATTGGTACCAAAAAGTAGTTGTTCTCTGAACTCCACAAATACAATGGTATTGGACATTTTTACACACACACACACACACACACACACACACACACACACACACACACACGCTCACACACACAGAGAGAGAGAAACACAGGATCACACATAAATAAGAAATTAAAATTTGAACATGATTTTTTATCTGAAAGAAGTCATGCAGCATTCCTTCATTTATTATAATTTTTTTGTGTTTATGTGTGTGTATTATGTAGAATAAGAAGTTTCATTATGACATTTGTTTAAATGTTTATTATGCACTTTGATCATATTTACCAACATCACTCTTTTTTTGTGTGTGTGTTCCTTTGCTTCTCCTAATGATCCATTTCCTCTTTGGCTAAGTATCCTTTTCCATTTTCACAGTTTTTTCAGAGTCTAGCTTATTAACATGACAATCTCAATAAAATTTTCATAGAAGCACAAACTTGAGTGTATGGGTTGTGGCTCCCAGGTAATAAGTTAGCTATAGGCCATTTATTTGCTGCTAGTTTTCAAGATTCTGTTTTACACATAGACTGTTTTTTTCAGTTATAAAGGAACAAGCAACTCCTGCAATGGAGAAGCAAGGGTTGCTGCTCCCTCCATATCACCCATTTCATGGCCTTTCTGGTTACATCACTTGTGTTCAATGCTGAGTGTTATTTTTCTTTGTTTTATTTTGTTTTTCTTTTTTCCTGTAATTTGACAATTCTATTTTCCCCCAAAAGTGGTTGTTTCTCACACATTCCTTTTCTCTTTTGGCATTCCACTCATTCTTGTTCTATTTTTCATATCCAGAACTCTTCACAAATAAAACTATATATAAAGTTGGTAACATTGTGATTAAAACATTTCTGTGGTAATATAACTTATAGTCATCATCTTACTATTTTTTGAGGATAAATTCTCAAATATACTGTTAGAAAGTTTAAAGTATACGATGCCATATTGTTGACTAGTCATCAGTTATTATAATGAATCCCATTAGTTTGTTATAGATTGGTGCTTGGGCTTGATACTGTGTGCTATTCTATTTAGTCCTAAATTTATTCACATTCTGTATATTAGCCCATCTTAATTAGGTTTCTCCTTGCTGTGCTGGATGCATGTCATATACATCTTTAGGGAGGAAGAATTTATGTTCTTGGTTTCAGAGTTTCAGTCCATCACAGGGATTATAGCAGAACAGAGAAGGCTACAACCTGGAGGCCAGAAACTCAAGGGAGAAAATTCTCACTGATTAGTTAACTGTTTTTCCTTCTTTTTCCTTCATCTTTACTCCCAGTCCATGGTAAGGCCATATTCGTGTTGGTTCTTATACCCTCATATAGTCTTTCTGAAAATGCCCTGATAGAAAACACAAAATTATACTTTTCTAATATCCTAAGGATTTCTCATTCAAACTGACAAACAGAATTAAATACCATACCACTAATTTCCCTCATCCCAAGAGACTGTGTTTGCTATGTATCCCACAAGGGCCCCTTCATTTATATTTTAAGGTATATTGATTGATATTCTATCCTTTACTATAGCTTTTCTTGTTTCCATCCCAGAATCACTTTATTCTCACCATTTTGTTTTTCTTCATGTTTTACATAACAAAACATTTTCTTTTTTTAAATAGAAAATGTTCTACTTTCACAATAATCCACAGAATATTTAGTAGCTTTATTCTAATTTCAGTGAATTAATGACAATTTTGTGTAAAGGTAAATGGTATTCTAAGAAATAGCTTCTAGTGTTACAGACAAGTGATTACTGTCTGAGATGCCTTACTAGTCAAATGTTGTTTTTAAGAGTGATGAATATTGAACAAAGAATGTAAAGTGTCTATTTAGGAGATATATTTGAAATCCATCATTCTGTTAGAAATAAAGAAGTATGCTATTTTCAGTGCACAGTATCCCTAATAACTAACATAAGTACTGGTAACAAAGGTAACTACAATCACTGGAAATTTTACATACTTTAGTTTATATAATGGAAAAAATTATGTTTTGGGCATTTTCAGCATCATTGAACCTAGTGTTGAATATGAAGCAATATATTATAGTTCAAGGTTAATTCAGAACTGTATCAGCCATTTTTATTTTCCTGATTTTAATACCTTGATAATTCTCTTTAGGTGTGAGAAGTTACATTTTATTGCATATATATTTTATCTACTCCTTTTGTGCCATCTATCATAAAAATAATTTAAATATTACATATTAAATTGCATAATGCCAGGATCTGACATGTGGATCAGAAGCTCAGGTCTTATGAGGCTACATGCTGAATTTGAAGCTGATGTGGGATACACAAGATCCTCTCACAAATAACAAAACAGCATAAACAAACATGAAAACAAAAATGATTAAAGAAGTAAATAAAATGCACTAATATAATAAATTATTTTTTACATCAGCAGGACTTTCAGCATGTTGTAAGTATTTATAGGATTTTCTCTCAATAAATTTGAAAATTAAGAAAAAAATTTTCTTACGTTTGTAAAAAGTGAAAAGATATTTGTTTGGAAACCAATACCCACAAAGTTTCTGAAATGATAGATATGTTATACTTCAAAACTCTCCAGCATAGTAGTCACTTTTATATGGAGCTACTAAAATGCAGCTTCTGAGTAACTACTTTTTAATTTTTCTATTACCTTTGTTTTCATTGCTTTATTCTTTCACTATTTTATACAATAACATGATGCATTTTTACACTCAATCTCCGCTGTTTATCCAACTTCTACTCCACTAACTCTTTCTTTGGCTAACTCACTATCTCAGTTTCATTTGTTTTAGATTTGTTTTTGTTTTTATGTAATTATAAGTTAGTTTAGTAATGTGGATAAATCATAAATTGATACAATGAAAAGTGAAGTACAGAATATAAAATTACTTAACATCTCTCAGGTTCTCTCAGTAGTACAATGAAAATTTCTGTTACTTTGTCAAGGAAGTGCTTTAAAAATAAAATGGGGGGGGGCTGGGGAGATGGCACGGGTAGTAAAGTGCTTTTTGTAATGGATGAGGACTTGATTTCAGTCACTAACAACCACAGAAAAATGTTGGGTACACTGGTGCATGCCTGGAATTGTAGTTCCAAAGAGACATAAGTAAGAGTATCTCTTGGGCTTATTGACTAGTCAGTATAGGTAAGTCTCAGGTTCTGTGAGACACTCTGTCTTAAAACTCAAGGTGAAGAATGATTAAAGACACACCCAATGACCTTAGGCTCCATAAAATAGCCTTGTAGACATACAGCTCTCAACAATACACACTGGAACAGACATACACACAATTAAAATTTTTCTGAAATACTAAAGGTGTCCAGATGTGATTGCGAAGGATCTTGTGTAGGCTCTTAGACTGGATTAATTAGTTGTAGGTCCAGAGTTTTAGTGCTTTTTCAATGCATGTGTAATTTTAGCAGTCTTATACTTTATAAAATGTGAATTATAAAAATATGCCACTCATCAAGATTTGTGCTGATACAACCTACATGTTTAGTATTTATTTTACTTAACATTAACAATAAAACATGCACAGAGCATACTTTTATGTATAATTTGCCTAAAGTAACGGTGTTATTGAACTTAAGATTCCCTTTCTTTATTTTTATTATATGTAACGGTTGTGTTTCTTGGTTAAATTTCTGGGTAGAAAAACTCACTGTGGTTAAGGAGAAGAACTTGTTGAAAGGAGGTAATAGGTATCAGATGACTTGTTGTACGATTCAAAAAAAACCAAAACCATGATAAAAGCAAAAAAACTAACCAACCAACCAAACAAAAAAACCCTTGGAAGTTGATGCCTCAGAGAGAGACTCATACAGTATGTTGGGTGTCTGGCAAGGACTAGAATATAGAATCCTGACACTGTCAAACCACAGAAGCATATCCATTGTTTTCTCCTAAAACATGAGGGATATTAGCAGCAATAAGTAGGGTGGCTATATGGTCTTTATTTTTCTTCACAAAATAAAGTTATTTTAAAAATGATTCCTAGATGTAGCTCTGTAGCTTCCCTGTCATGTCTAGAAGACATTCACAAGTGGAGTCCTTATTCCCCATATTGCTTGTAGAATATTCCCTTTCCTTCTCTTCTGTAATTTCCACTGAGCTTTAGATAAAGGAGTTCCACTGTAAAAGTATCAACTAGAGCTAACCACATAACAGTCACTCTCTGCATTTTGACCAATTGTGTATCTCTGTAATGGTCTCCATTTGCTGAAACACAGAGTTTATTTGATGAAAGGTAGGAACTATTCTTACCTATAAGTAAAAAGGTAAGTATTTAGAATGCACTTAAAAATTATATTGCTGGCTGGTCAGTGGTGGGACACACCTTTAACCCCAGCACTTGGGAGGCATAGACAGGCATATCTCTGTGAGTTCAATGCCAGCCTGGTCTACAGTGTGAGTCCAGGAAAGCCAGGCTACACAGAGAATCCCTGTCCTAAAAAAAACAACAAAAAATTATACTGCTTTGGTAAACTGTAACTATTAGGTTCCCCTCTAAGGTCTATGATATCCACAGCCTCAGACAGTTGGTTATGTTTACATTTACCAAACATCGACTCTACCTTATCAAGTAGACCTTAATCTCAGTTACTCAGTGCTGGTTACTTCCAAGATAAAAATGACACTATTGCATATATAGGCGTGTCTTGCAATGTTGGTTATTGTTTTGATTCATAGAATTTACAGCTAGGTAGAACTATTGATTACTTTTATCTCTGGGTAGTTTGTGGAGATTTTTAGGGTACTCAGAGCTAGTCTTCAGTGAGGAGGCTCCCAGGTTAACTCCAGCCCAATAGTGCCATGTCCTATAAGTTTTATATCATCAGCAATAGGCCCTTACATTCAAGTTCTGGACCGCAACCAAGGGCAATAACATGAGCTATTGCTTGGGAGTCTATTGAAATACTAAGACCAACAACTCAAAGGAAGGTTTATTAATTTTTGAACTGGGATTTTTGCTACATAGTTATATAGCTCTTAGGAACATTATCATCCTGTGTTGCACAACTCAACAAGACCTGAATAATGTCAACATTACCAGACATACCAACACGGATTGATGAAATTTTACAAGATCCAAAAATTATATAAAGAGCTACACACAATCAATGGCAATAGTAATTAAACAGAAGTGGACATGATTTTCTGTTGCAGTGGAGGCCAAGGGAGGATTTGTGTAGGGAAAATTGGGGTGGAAATGATGTAAATGTAATTTTCTTGTAAAAATTCTAAAAAAAAAGGTTGAGAGTATAAATCTGTAATGAAATCACATATAATTTACTTCAGTTTTATGATATTTTACTATGAATAATCAATGTGTTTGATGTTAGAAATAAAAATAATTCACATATTTGAGCAATGTTTTTAAAACTGATAAACTTTATATTATAATGCAAAAAATAGAAACTAAAATAGGAGTCAATAAACCTGTCCAGGAAAAAAAATCTTACCAAAAATATGCTCAATATCTTCTCTGTTTGCTTGTGCTAACAAGTAACATCTCTCAAATAAATTCTTCAGTATGAGGAACAACTTAAAATGTATATATCAGGGTAAATACAGTGAGAAATGGCATCTCTCATCATCTTTGCCTGAACAAAATACTCTAATGCATGGAGATGTGGGTGTTGCAGCAAAGGAAGGGCAGAGATAACTGACTATAATCTTACTTTCGAGCCCTTAATTTTGTAGCCTAAACATTTTAGATACATCTAAATGTATACATCAAAAATGGCCTATAGTTTCCAATATATTACATACTTATTACTATGCTGAGATAGAAAGTAATACATCTTGGCAGAGCTAGGCTGTCGACTTACCTGCTTCCAGGTTTTGTCCTTTTTGGACAGCATTCTGTCTACAGTTGGAGCAAGGGGCTTTGCCTACCAAGAGATAGGCTTGCGACTAATTCAATCATCTCCCACTGGAGATTCTTCGATGCTCATCTTCTACTTGGAAGAGAATAGGGGGTGCTGTCAGGAGTTGATATGTCTTGATTTAAAAAAATCTAAAGTTACGAAAACATCTTTGAATGCCATATTCTGCAGATCTCTTGAGGTTTTTGAAGAGGTCCTATCCATTTCTTCTGTTAGGGCAAGCAGATGTTGCTTGTCTCTTAGCAGCTTTATTTCTGATTAGCTTAGAAAATAACTATCATAAGATGTCATAGTACCTAACAGAATGACCGGCTTGCATAACCATTAGTTTGCATTTCTTAATCATCCTAAAGTTTATGACAATTAGTAGTAAAAGGCCGAAACATCACATTTCATTTTTTTCTTTACCTCCTAACCCTTCCATCCCATTTCTCTGGGGTGGGGTGTCCTTATATAACAGTCCCTCATCTCAGTTGAGAGGTCGTATGAGGGCCAAGAGCCTCCTCATTCATTGGGGGTCTATAAAGCATCAGTGAAAAGTGTCTCATTGCCCGGGAGAGAGAACTACTAAACAAACAAACCAAGCAGACAATTAGATAAAAAGACTAAAAAATAGAAAAAAATATATAAAAAATATATAAAAATTAAAAATAAAAAGTCTATGTCCAAGTTCCCTCTGGTGTGTTAGTTGTAGTAGCGATACCTTCTACTATATAGCTAAAATCCTACTATAAGTGAATAGATGCCATATGCGTCCTTCTGAGTCTGGGTTAGCTCACTCAGGATGAGCTTTGCCAAGACAGGGTAGGTAAGGCCTTCATAACCCCTGCTCTATAACCAATGTCTGTCAGAGAAACGGGGCCAAATGACTAAAGATCGATGCTGTAGTATATGGAGAGAAAATGGGAACTGTCCAGGCAGCCACTGGTATGTCATTTCTTAGTTTGGGAAGCTGCAGGCCCTGTACTTCCTATAAAATCAAATATATTTATCCCTCTCAGGTCTCTGAGGTGGTTGAAGAGCAGATAGTTAGAGTCTCATAATTAAATTTTGAGTTGTTCAGGAGTCAAGAGAGTATTATAGATCTAAGAAGATACTTTTAAAATTGTGTTGCAAGTTAGTATGAATGTTGAGTCAGATATAGAACTTTAAACTCATGGAGATAGTTAGATAGTAGAATGTTAAAGTCAGGTACCAAATACATATGGACCGGACATTGGGGATGTACGCTAAGCCATATAACCCTCATAACTGTTGCCTAATTACCTCTGCTTTTTTGTATTGTATTTATTATTATAAGAGAAAGAGCCATTTGTTGGACTGAAAGGGGAAACTGTAGAGGGAAATAAGATATACCTTAAACTTAAAAGAAAAAAAAAAGGGAAGAGGATGGGGGGTTGAGGGTGGGAGGGTGGGACTGGAGTGGGGAATAGGGAGGGGACTGCGATTGAGATGTAACTTGAAGAAATAAAAACAAAGGAAAAAAAGAAAGTAATACAGTACTTCAGGAACTCATGAGTAAATTTGGACTTTTGTTGAAAATTTATGCACAGCTATCATGAGTACAAAGCAATATCCATTTAAAAAATACAAGTATGGCGTATTTTAGCAGTTATTTCCACATTCAGAGTTCTAACTGAATTTTGTTTTTTTGTAAAATACATTTCTGGATCCCAAATAAAAGATAGTTCTACGTGAAAGCATAAAATTTGAATTACAGGGCATATGTTAACACTTTACAATCTGATATTTAAATTCTTTTATATTTGTGACATGTAATACTAGTGGTTTGCTACTAGTTGCAAAACATTTATTCATTATTGAGGTAGAAATATAAATGTATTATATTATATTGGTATTTTTCTTGTGAATGCTCTTAATTAATTAATTAACTAATTTGACTCTTTTTTCATATATTATATTTCAATTACAGTCTCCCATTCTTTAAGTTCTCCCAGTACCTCCCCAAATTCCCTCTCATACGGATCTATTCTCTTATATTTCTCACTAGAAAAAAAACAGGCTTCTAGGAGATAACCACAAAACATAACAAAATAAAATATGAGATTAAAATAAATCATATTGAATCTGGACAGGACAAACCAAGGGAAAGATCCCAAAAGAAAGCGCAAATGTCAGAGAGCCATAAAACTATTTGTTCATAAACTCAGGAACTCTATTAAATCACTCAATAGGAAGTCATATTATAAATACAAAGGACCTGGTGCAGACCCATCCAAGCCCTGAGCTTGCTGCTTCAGGATCTGTGAGCTGAGATAAGCTTTACTCAGTTGATTTAGAGGGTCTTGTTTTCTTGGTGTCTCCCACACCCTCTGGATCTTACCATCTTTCCACCTCCTCTTTCTTGGAATTCCCTGAGCTCTGAGGGGAGGGATTTGTTTCAGAGATTCTACTTAGAGTTGTATGTGTTCCAGGGTGTATCACTCTCTCTCTCTCTCTGAGTAATGTCTGATTGTGGGTTTCTGATTTCATTCCCATCTACTACAAGAGGAAGCTTCTCTGATGATGGCTGAATAAGGCAGTGAAGGATGTATGAGTATAACAGAATATCATTAGGAATCATTTTAAAACTATTTTTTAAACAAGTAGCATTTGGTGTTACTCTAGGTCTCTGGGCTGCCTAATCTCTAGTTCTTGGTCACCATGAAAGTGTCAGGTATGTATGCATGCATGTATGTACATATGTATGTATGTATGTATGTATGTATGTATGTATGTATGTACATGTGTAAAAGTTGTGGAAGTCCTGTTTATTTCATTCACTGAATATGGGTATTAATGTGTGCATGCTTTTTCTCCTTCTTTTCTTTCTCCCAGGTAGCCACCTTATGTCAGGAGCCATCAACTCTTGCCTCCAAAGGGTTAAAGGAGCTCCAAGGTTTCAGTGTTTCTCACCATATACAACCAGTGCTGGCTCTAGTCACCAGAATCTATCAGCTCTGGCCACAGAAGAGTTAATTATTGCCTATCAGAGAGAGCACTGGCCCCAGATAATTAAGTGTTTTACCCTCAGAGAAAAGTCTGCTGGCTAATTAATTGCTGACTCTATGCACACCTTCCCAGTCTCTCCTGACCTGTCGAAACTGGTCTTTGACACTATTCTATGTTCTTTAGTAACAGCGTATGAACAAGAAAATGAACACTATTAATGACAGTAACAATGATGGTAATAGATTCTTATACACCACACATATATGACTATTGTCTCTTGTAGAACCTTGTGAAGCATGGTCCATCATTTCAGAAATAGAAACTTAGGTCTTCCCTTATGTTATATTGTCTTAGTGAATTTTCTTTTGTTGTAAAGATATATGGTGACCAAGGAAACTTATAAAAAGGAGAGTTTATTTGGGACTTGCTTACAGTATCAGAGGGTAAGTACATGAGCATCATAGGAAGAACTATGACAGTAGGCAAGGAGAAATGAGAATGGAGTAGGAGCTGAGAGCTTACACGAAAGGAAACAACCATGAGGGGCAGTGTGCAAATGGGCTGGATGAGTTCCTAGAACCTCAAAGTTTACCCCCAGTGACATACCTACATTGAGAAGGCCATACCTCCTAATACTTTCCAAATATTAGGCTGCGACCTGGCCACCTCCTTGAATTACACTTGCATAAGCTTTGATTTATTGATAATTTCCTTCATTGGTGAGTACTTTTTTGCTATAGCAGAAGATTATTTACGAATTTCCTTTTAACAAAATAGAAGCTTGACTAGGTGAGGGTCTTAACCCTAAGGACATTATTCCTTATATTCCACTTCACATAAGACTTTTCTTTAAACTTTCACTTCTTTGAGAAAAAGACTTGGACCCAACATTACATTTCCTGGTGATTTTTTCCCCCACAAATTATACATTTTGTATATCTTTTTGCTCTACTTGCTCTTTTTCATTGTAGATCTGCATAATAGTGATCAGAAATAATCACATGACATGGTCAGTAGGAGGCTATCTTGAAAGCTGTTCTGCCATAAAATTAGTTCAAAATTCAACTTAGGGGGAGCCAAGATGGCAGCAGCCAGCCCATACACATTTTGAGCATGGGTAAACCAGCTAAAACACCACAGATATATAATCATGCTCAGCAAGAATCTAAGAGGTGCAAATCTAAGAGGTTTGCTGGTGGGGCCACCCAGCAAACCAGTGGACAAATAAAAGTCCCTGGGCTAGATTCTCTGACACTCAGAAAAAGAGACTCGCCAGTTGCAAAAGCAGGAGAACATCATACCAACAGGAGCCCTTGTGTATGAGCCACTCAGGACCCTAACTAGCAGCTCCAAATCACAGGCAGGGGTCACTTATCAGCTTCCACACAGGCATTCTAGAACCAAAAAGAGAACCAGTGGAGCCATTGGAATGGATATATTCTCATGGAACCATTTTGATGGTGACCAACAGCACATCCTGAGCTAAGGGAGAAATGAATGCTAGATTAATGCAGTATATCTCCAGCAGACCGGTGGTCTTGGAGGTGCAGACATATTTGGGCTCATCTGGAAAGGCTTTGGAGAATTTAAGTCCCTCTACTGGACATACACACACTAGGAAGAACATTGCAGCTAGACAAGGCTTGGGCCAGGGGTTTGGTAGAGTGGGCTGCAGGTCTGATCAATTCAGGGTCTGAGCAGGTGGCTTCGACCTCCATCCAGAAGTACTTCTGGCTTCTTCAGTCCCCAGCTTCCACATAGTTGCTCCAGCACCCAAAAGAGGACCAGCAGAGGCATAGGAATGGTAAGATCAGATCAGGCTGAAAGGGAGGTGATTGAGTTAAAAGGCAGTGGAGCTCTACTGAGTCCAAGCCCTGTGGAACAATTGTGGTGTTCATATCATATCTCCTTGCCAGTGCACATTGCCCATCCTCAACTGGGTATCTGGTCTTCAGCATCTACAGTTCCAGCCCTGAAGCAGTGGGTTCTTGGTCATTGAGCACTGCCTGAGTGACACAGACTAAAACGGCTCAGTACTTCTGGCTGAGAAGCATATGGGTGCTCCAGAGATCATCTAGGAGGAGCCTTCTGGGGGTGGGTGGAGGCATGACCATAGACCTGACCCTTGGACCTGAGAGAAGAGGTCAGGGGATCTGCAGCTCTAGCCTATAGTCTGTGGTATTTCTACCCCCTACTTACCTCACTAGGAAGAACTGCTGGATTTCAGGAACCTGCAACCTGGAATAACACATCTCACTGAAATCCTTGACCTGAGTACCCAGTTTGTACACAACAAGAAGGGGTGAACTTTGGGAGGCTCACTGAGATCCAGCTTGTGGAGAGCTACAGATCACCGAGATTATATGGCCTCTACATAAAATCTCCTTTATTGGCACCAGGTCCTGAAGACACTAGGAATGATCAGCTAAGGACAACCAGATGGCTAAAGGTCAGCAAAAGAACAAAATCAACAAAAGTCAGGGAAATACAACTCTAACAAAATTCAGCTATGCTAATACAGCAAGCCCTGATCAGTCCACCACAGCTGAAACACTTGAAAATGATGACAAATCTATACTTATGAGAATTATAGATGCCTTAAAAGAAAAAAAAAAAAACAAAACCCTGGAAGAATTTAAAGAAATCACAGTTTTATAAATGAAAGCAATGGAGAATTCCATTAGAGACCCCCAAGCTAACTTAGTCAGACAAGTGTAGAAAAAAAAAGGGCTAATTAGATTATTTAACCAGTATTTAGGTTATATTTAATTGGTTCAGTGGTGGTTAACCCCTAACCAACCATTATAAATGAATACACAAAGACATCAGATGGATTTTAATAAGCCTTGGCCTGAAATGTACAATCCTAGCCCATCTAAGTTAGCACATAATTCTATTACCCACATATGACCCCATATATACATACATCACTTTGGACTTCTATTCTTCATGCTATGCTGATGTTCCAGGCCACATGGAATGATCTTCTTCCCAAGATGCACCCTATCTCTGAGCCCGCAAACCTTAGTCCCACCTATCTCTGTCTTTGCCCAATCTCCAGGACTCAGCATTTATTTAACCAATCAGAGACAATGTAAGTAACAGACAGAAAGCAAGACCAATTAATTAACATTTAGAATGTTTAACATCACCCCATCAAACAAGAGTGGGAAAGAGGCAAGGCTATGAAAGATTTGCAGGTAATGACAACCAAATAGGAACAAGAAATGTATAAAACAGTTCAAAACCTGAAATTGGAAATGGAAGCAATAAAGAAAATACAGAGATAATCCTGGAGGTGGAAAATGAAGGAAAGAGAACAGGAACATAGACATGAGTATCACAAATAGGATAGAAGAGATGGAAGACAACTCAGGCATGGAAGACTCAAATGAAGAAATCAGTACTACAACCAAAGTAAATGAGAAATCTAAAAATCCCTCACCCACAACATCCAAGAAGTCAAGGACTCAATGAAAACATGAAACCTAAGAATTATAGGCATAGATTGAAAAAAAAGACTCACAACTCCAAGGTCCAGGAAATATTTTTAACAAAATCATAGAAGAAAATTTCCCAAATCTAAGAGAGAGAGAGAGAGAGAGAGAGAGAGAGAGAGAGAGAGAGAGATATGCTGGTAAAAGTCCAAGAAGCATGCAGAATACCAAATATATCAGAGAGGAAAAGATATTTCTTTCACCATATAATAACTGAAACTCAACATGTACAGAACAAAAAATATTAAAAGTTGTAAGAGAAAAAGATCAAGTAACATATAATGACAGACCCATCAGAATTACACCTGACTTCTCCTCAGAAACTTTGAAAGCTAGAAGGTCCTGTACAGACGTCCTACAAGCCCAAATGGACCAAAGGTGCCAGCCCAGACAACTCTACCCAACAAAATTTTTCATCACCGTAGAAGGAAAAAACAAGATATTCCATGAAAAAAAAAAACAAATTTAAACAATATCTATCCACAAATTCAGCTATACAGAAGATCCTAGAAAGAAAATTCCAATCCAGAGAAGATAACAACACCCAAGAAACACAGGAAACAAAAAACTTCACTGCAGCTAAACCAAAAGAAAGACACAAAAAACACAGCTACCACCTACATAAAATAATAGGAAATAGCAACCTAGGGTCATTAATTTCTCTCAACATCAAAGGATTCAGTTTCTCAATAAAAAGGCACAGGCTTACAGAATGGATCCGAAAATGAGACCCATCATTTTGCAGCATATAAGAAACACAACTCACTAACATACATAGAATCTAACTCACAGAAAAGGGCTGGGAAAAGATTTTCCATGCAAATGATCCTAGGAAAAGATGAAGCAGTTATCCTAATATCAAATAAAATAGACTTGCAACCGAAATAAATCAAAACAGATAGGTAAGGACACTACACACTCTTCAAAGGAAAAATTCATCAAGATGACATCTCAATACTGAACATCAATGTCCCAAATACAAGGACACCCACATTGCAAAAGAAACTCTTCTAAATCATAAACTACACTGGTTCCTACACATTAATAGTGGGAGACTTCAATAACCCAATGACATGAATGAGCAGTTCATTGAGACAGAAACCAAACAGAAGTAATGAAACTAACAGAGGTCATGAATGAAATGGACCTAATACATATCTACAGAAAGCTTCACCCAAAGACAAAAGTATATACTTTCTTTTCAGCAACTCACATAACCTTTTCCAAAATTGACCATATAGTCGATCACAAAGCAAGCCTCAGCAGATACAAGAAAATTGATATAATCACTTGTATCTTATCAGACCACAATGGATTAAAGCTGGACAACAGAAATAACAAAAAGCCTACACATTCATGTAAACTGAACAACTCTCTACTCAATGACTACTAGGTCTGGGAAGACATAAAGAAAGAAATCAAAGACTTCCTAAAATCTGGTGAAAACAAAGACACAACATACCTATACCTATGGGACACAATGAAAGTGATACAAGGAGTTCATAGCACTAGGTGCCTTCAAAAAGAAAATTTTGACAGTTCATATTAGAAACTTAACAGCAGAATTAGAGAAGTCAGGAAAAAAAAAAAAGAAGCAAACACTCCCAAGAGGAGCAAATGGCAATAAATCATCAAACTCAGGGCTGAAATCAGCAACTTAGAAACAAAAAGAACAATATAAAGAATCAATGAAACCAAGTGTTGGTTCTTTGAGAAAATCAACAAAATAGACACACAACCAAAGCAAATAAAAGGCAGTGGAATAATACACAAATCAGCAAAATAAGAAATGAAAATGGAGAAATAACAACAGACATTGAGGAGATCCAAAGAATCTCTAGATCTTACTTCAAAAACCTGTGGTCCACAGAATTTGCAAACCTAATTGAAATGGAAAATTTTCTTGATAAATTCCACTTACCAAAGTTAAATCAAGATCAGGTTAACAAATTAAACAGTCCTATAACTTTTATGGATGGATTCAGCAGAGAATTCTACTAGATCTTCAAAGAAGAGCTAATACCAATATTCTTGAAACTCTTCCACAAAATAGAAACAGAAGAAACACTGTCAGATTCATTCTATGAGGCCACAGTCACTCTGATACCTAAATCACACAAAGACCAACCAGAGAGAGAGAGAGAGAGAGAGAGAGAGAGAGAGAGAGAATCTCAGACCAATTTCCCTCATGAACATAGATGCAAAAATACTCAATAAAATACTTGCAAACCAAATAAAAGAACACATCAAAAGTGTCATACACCATGATCAAGTAGGCTTCATCTCAGGAATACAGGGGTAGTTCAACATACAAATACCCATCAACAGAATTCACCATAGAAACAAGCTGAAAGAGAAAAAGTCACATGATCATCTCGCTAGATTCTGAAAAAGCATTTGACAAAATCCAACATCCCTTCATACTAAAAGTCCTGTAGAGAGCTGAAATACAAGGACCATACCTAGAAATAATAAGGTTAATATACAGCAAGTCAGTAGCCAACATAAAATCAAATGGTGAGAAATTTAAAGCATTTCCTCTCTAAACTCAGGGACAAGGCAAGGATGTCCACTCTCCCCATCTATATCTCGTCCATATAGTACTTGAAGTTCTAACTAGAGCAATAGGCCAACTAAAGGAGAGATACAAACTCTAAAGGAGGAAATCAAAGTATCCCTATTTGCAGATGATAAGATAGTATACATATGTGACCACAAAAATTCCACAAGAGAACCCCTATAACAGCTTCTGCAATATGGCTGGATAACAAATCAATTACAAAATCAGTAGCCCTTCTTTATACAAATGATAAACTGGTAGAGAAAGAAATTACCAAAACATCAACATTCACAATTGCCACAAGCAATATAAAATACCTGGGGGTAACTCTAACCAAGCAAGTGAAAGACCTGTAAGACAAGAACTTCAAGTCCTTGAAGAAAGAAATTGAAGAGGACATCAGAAGATGGAAATATCTCCCATGTTCATCAATAGGTAGGATCAACATAATAAAAACAGCTATCTTACCAAAAGCAATATACAGATTCAATGCAATTCCTATCAAAATACCTACACAATTCTTTATGGACCTTGAAAGAATTCTCAACCTCATATAGAATAACAAAAAAACCTAGAATACCTAAATCAATCCTGTAAAAAAAAAAATCTGGAGGCATTACCATGCCCAACTTTAAACTATACTACAGAGTAATAGTAATAAAAACAGCATAGTACTGATATAGAAACACCATTTGATCAATGGAATCGAATTAAAGACC
The DNA here is from genome assembly GCA_907164525.1 of Lophiomys imhausi. Taxonomy (NCBI): domain Eukaryota; kingdom Metazoa; phylum Chordata; class Mammalia; order Rodentia; family Muridae; genus Lophiomys; species Lophiomys imhausi. The sequence goes on along the minus strand of CAJQZJ010027982.1, from coordinate 4,072,642 downwards.
CAGAAATAAACCCACACAACTATGGTCACTTAATTTTTTACAAGGAAGCCAAAACCATAAAATGGAAAAAGGAAATCTTCTAAACAAATGGTTCTGGTTTCACTGGATGTCAACATGCAAAATAATGCAAATCCACTATTTATCACCTTGCATAACATTAAGTTCAAGTGGTTCAAAGACCTTAACATAAAACCGGACACACTAAATCTAGAAGGGAAAGTGTGGAAGGGCCCTGAATTCATTGGTACAGGTGACAACTTCTTAAAGCCTAGGCTTAATGACCAACAATCAATAAATGGGACCTTATGAAGCTGAAGAACTTCTGTAAGGCAAAGGACACTGTCATTATGACAAAATGGCAAACTACAAATTGGTAAAGATCTTTATCAACCCCATATCCAAAAGAGGACTGGTATCCAAAATTTATAAAGAACTCCAGAAAATAAACACTAAAAAACCCAAATAATCCAATCTAAAAATAGGGTACAGAGCTAAACTGAGAAGCCACAAAAAAGGAATCTCTAATGGCTGAGAGACACTTGAAATGCTCAACATCCTTAATCATAAGAGAAATGCAACTCAAAATGACTCTGTAATTCCATCTCACTCTGTCAGAAAGTCAAAATCTCAAATGATATCACATGCTGGTGAAACTGTGGAGGAAGGGGAACACTCCACCATTGCTGGTGGGAATGAAAACTTGTACAACCACTGGAAATCAGTCTGGTGATATCTTAGAAATCTTAGAATAGCTCCAACTCAAGACCTAGACATACCACTCCTGAGCATATATCCAAAGGATTATTCACCAATCCACAAGGACTTCTCCTCATCTATGTTCATAGCAGCTTTATTTTTAATAGCTAGAAACTGGAAACAACTCAGATGTCCTTCAATCAAAGAATAGATTTTTAAAAAGTACATTTATGCAATGAAATACTACTCAGCTTTCAGAAACAAAGAAGTCATGCAGTTTGCTGCCAAATGGATGAATCTAGAAAAGCTCATCCTTAACATAAGGCCAGTCACACTAAATCTACTAGAAGAAAAAGTGGGAAAAACCCCCAAACTCATTGGCACAGGTAACAATTTCCTGAACAGAACACCAACAGCTCAGGACCTGAGACCAACAATCAATAAATGGGACCTCATGAAACTGAAAAGCTTCTGTAAGGAAAAAGACACTGTCATTCTAACAAAACGGCAGCCTACATAATGGGAGAAAATCTTCACCAACCCCACATCTGACAGAGGGCTAATATCCAAAATCTACAAAGAACTCAAGAAATTAAATGCCAAAAAAACAAATAATCCAATCAAAAATGGGGACGGAGCTAAATAGAGAATTCACAAAGGAGGAATCCCTAATGGCTGAGGGACACTTGAAGAAATGCTCATCATCCTTAATCATCAGAGAAATGCAACTCAAGATGACTCTGAGATTCCATCTCACACCTGTCAGAATGGCTAAGATCAAAAGCTCAAATGACAGCACATGCTGGCAAGGGTGTGGAGAAAGGGGAACCCTACTCCACTGCTGCTGGGAGTGCAGGCTTGTGCAACCACTATGGAGGTCAGTATGGTGATATCTTGAATAGCTTTGCCTCAGAACCCAGCCATACCACTTCTGGGTATACACCCAAATGACTCCTCAGGGAATCATAAGGAAGTTTCCTCATCTGTGTTCATAGCAGCCTTATTTGTAATAGCAAGAAACTGGAAACAACCCAGATGTCCCTCAACGAAGAATGGATTAAAAAACTGTGGTACATCTACACAATGGGATATTATTCAGCTGTCAGGAACAATGAAATTATGTAATTTTCAGCCAAATGGATGGAACTAGAAAAACTCATCCTGAGTGAGCTAACCCAGACTCAGAAGGATGCATATGGCATTTATTCACTTATAGTAGGATTTTAGCTATATAGTAGAGGATATCGATACTACAACCAAAGCACCAAAGGGAACATGAACATAGACTTTTTATTTATTTTTTTATTTTTAATTCTTTTTTATGTTTGTCTGCTTTGTTGTTTGTTTTTTAGCTCTCACTCCCTGGCAATGAGACACTTTTCACTGGTGGTACTGCCTCGTAGACCCCCCAATGTATGAGGAGGCTCTTGGCTCTCATATGACCTCTGAACTGGGGTGAGGGACTGTTATATAGGGACACTCCACTCCAGAGAAGGGGAATGGAAGGGTTAGGGGGTAAAGGAAAAAAAATGAAATGTGAAGTTTCGGCCTTTTGCTACTAATTGTCATAAACTGTTTAGGATAATTAAGAAATGCAAACTAATAGTCATGCAAGCCTGTCATTTTGTTAGGTACTATGACAGTCTATTATAATTATTTTCTAAGCTAATCAGAAATCAAGTTGCTAAGAGACAAGCAATATTTGCTTATCCTAATATAAGAGATAGACAGGGCCTCTTCAAAAACCTCAAGAGATCTGCAGAATATGGCATTCAAAGATGTTTTCTTAACTTTAGATTTTTTTGATATTGAGACATGTCAAATCCTGATAGCACTCCCTATTCTACTCCAAGTAGAAGATGAGCATTGAAGAATCTCCAGTGGGAGATGATTGAATTAGTGGCAAGCCTATCTCGTGGCCAGAAAAACTCCTTGCTCCAACTGTAGACAGAATGCTGCCAAAAAGAACAAAACTTGGAAGGAGGTAAGTCGACAACCTAGCTCTGCCAAGACAGGGTAGGCAAGTCCTTCATAATTCCTGCTCTACAATCAATGTCTGTCAGAGAAACAGGGCCAAACGACTGAAGATTGATGCTGTAATGTATGGAGAGAAAATAGGAACTGTCCAGGCAGCCACTGGTATGTCATTTCTTAGTTTTGGAAGCTGCAGGCCCTGCACTTCCTATATAATCAGATATATTTATCCCTCTCAGGTCTCTGAGGTGGTTGAAGAACAGATAGCTAGAGTCTCATAGTTAAATTTTGAGTTGTTTGGGAATCAAGAGAGTGTTCTGGATCTAAGATGTTTTTAAAATTGTAAGGCAAGTTAGTATGAAAGCTGAGTTAGATATAGAACTTTAAACTCATGGAGATTTTTAGATAGTAGAATGTTAAAGTCAGGTGCCAAAAACATATGGACTGGACATTGACAATGTATGCTAAGCCATATAACTCTTATAATTGTGGCCTAATCACCTCTGTTGTTTTGTATTGTATTTATTATTTTAACATAAAGAGCCATTTGTTGGACTGAAACGGGGAGCTGTTGGGAGGAAAAAGACATACCTTAAATTTAAAAAAAAGAAAGAGGATGGGTGGGTTGAGGTAGAAAAGGGTGTGAGGATGGGAGTTGAGGGGGGAGAAGGGAGGGGATTTTGATTGAGATGTAAGTTGAAGAAATAAAAAATAAAGTTAAGGAAAGAAAGAAAGAAAGAAAGAAAGAAAGAAAGAAAGAAAGAAAGAAAGAAAGAAAGAAAAGCTCACCCTCAATGAGCTAACCCAGACCCAGGAAGATGCACATGGCATGTCTTCACTTATAACTGGATTTTAGACATATAATACGGGATAATTATCCTACAACCAACAGACTGATAGGAACAGGAACATGGACTTTATTACATGTTAGTGGGATACTTTTCCCTAGTGTAGCTACCATGTACGCCCCCAGTGCAAGAGGAAGCTCTTAGCCCTCACATGACTGATGAACGGAGGTGGGCCAAATGAGGGGCATCCCACACCAGAAGAGTAGGATGGAAGATGGGGTAGAGTGTGGGACGTTTGGATTGAGAAGGGTGGAGGGAGCACACTGTGATGGAGATGTAACTTGAAGTAATAAATATAATAATAATAATAATAATAATAATAATAATAATAATAACTCCTCTTAGCCTCCTGCAGAGTCTGATGGCAAGAGCAAAAACAACCATATTTTTTTTTCTGCTAAAATATCACAAGAATGGCCACTCTCCCTATTCTGAATTTTGTTACCTTAAGTACCTTGTTTGGGGAGATGGGATCTACATAGCATAGATTGATTTCATCACTAATGTCTTCCAAACCCCTATTTGAATGTCCCATTAAGCCTGATAAAGCAAAGGCCACTCCCTGATAGCAACCTCTGTCTTAGTTATCTTTCTATTAATGTGAAAAGACATCATGACCAAGGCATCTTATAGAAAGAAAGACTTGGGTTTTGCTAACAGTTTCAGAGCATTAGTCCATAACCAACATAGTCGGGAAGAAAGCTAATATTGGAGGCAGGAATGTTGCTGGAACAGTAGCTGAAAGCTTACATGTTGATACAACAATCGCAATGCAGAGAAAGAGACAGTTAAGTGGGAAATGAATGGGATTTTGAAGTCTCAAAGCCCACTCCCATGTCACATCTCTTTTAGCAATGCAATACATCATAATCCTTTCCAAACTGTTTCATCAACTGGGGACCAGAAATTCAAATATATTGGTGTTTGGGGTCCATGCTTATTCAACTTATCACACTGTATTTAGTAAAATGTACTAAAAATCAATTTAAAGGATATCTGATGCCAAAATGATGCTAGTATGTAATTTTTATTATTTAAAAATCCCTTATTTATTGTTATTGTATATACTGGAAGTATATGTGATATATGTGTGTAGATATCATGTGTCATATGTTTGTGTACATGTGTAGGACAGAGAATAACTTTGTAAAGTTAGTTATTTCTTTACATCTGGTTCCAAGGTCTAACTGAGATTGTCAGGATTATTGATCAACGATTGTTTCAAATTAATAATGGAGAAATGCACTATTTCAATGTCTGTGTGCACTGTAGTCACTGGCATTCTACATTTTACCACCCAAAATTTTTCTATTATTCAATGTCACCATTTTTATTCACATGCTTCCTTGGCAGTGAAACTTCATCTGCTAACATGAAATTTTCCACTTTATCTAGTCACCTGCTACCTATGTCCTGTCCCAGATTCTAACATGTTTTCTTTCAGGTCCCAATTCGCTACAACATAGATGATTAATTACTCTTTTCTGTGTTCTAAGGTTTTTTTTTTGAATATGTCTATTGTTACTGTGCTAATTGTTCTAATGCTTGTAATTTTTCTTTTGTTAGGGGCCACTGCTGAAATTCCAGCAGCCCTACCATTGAAATTGCTATCAAATAAACCTGTGTGACAAGAGCAGTGGCCCCTAGTATAAATTTGGAAACTCAATACCTGGTGTGTCCTGTATTTGGACATTAGACATAGCTTGTAATTGTTTTTGAGTGCCCATATCAATACCTTCCTCAAAAGTATCTATAATCTCATCATTTGTTATCTCTGAGATTGTAGAGATACTGATTCAAGTACCCCATTGTTGGAACAGATCCCTTCCCCATAAATTTATGGGTACATCAGCCACATAAGGTCTTAGTTTTGCTGTTTGTCCTTCTGGTCCAACACATTTAATCCAATGTACACTTTATTTAACATGTGATACTTTACCAATTCCTATAAAATGTGTAGGAACAATTTGAAGTGGCCAATTTGAATTCTAAGATTCCTGTGAGAGGACAGTGACATCTGCTCCTGTGTCAAGCAATCCTTCTATTTCAATACCATTCATTTGTATTTTTAATTTTGGTCTCTTATCATTTACCATTGTTTGCCAAAAAAACATGTTTTTCAGTATTTCCAACTGCTCGTGTTATGCCTATTGGAGCAGCCTTACCCTTGATGTAAGGAAACAGCAGCAGTTGGGCAATTTTGTCATCTGCATTAATTGTCATCTCTTTCCATGTGGATGTCATAATTTTAATTTCTTCCTTGAAGTCTCCATCCATAACACCTGGATGAATAAAGAATCCTTGACATGTTAATCTATTTTTCTAAGGATTAATCCTGTTGTCCCTGATGATAAGGGACCATAAACATCATTGGTTAACATATAACGTTTATCTGTTTTGGATAATGTTTTAGATTCATCCGTGGTCAAATCTAAAGCTGCAATACCTTTAGTAGCCTGTAAATGATCAGCAATAGTTAATTTGGTTCCTTCTACCTGTTTGTTTCCCTCTGGTTGGATGATGAACAATGGTTCACATTGTTTTGGGGGGCCTGAACTGGTAGGCCCCTCTCCTCATTTCCCTGTAAGGGTTCACCTCTGATACCTGTTTTGGACTTGCAATGTCAGGACCAGTGTTTACCTTTTCCACACCAATTACAAAATCCTGGAGCCCTTGATATTCCATTGTTATTAGAAACCATTCATTCTCTGTTTTAACCATGTTCTGTAGAGTCAACGAGCCTGTCATTTTGAGCCCTGAAACCAGTTCAAGCTCTGGAAGTTGAAACCATGCAATCTTTTTGGAAATGACCAAATTCACCACATTTATAGCATCGATTAAGACCCTTAGCAATAGCTTGTTCTATATTAGCCTGATGATCTTGGGGACTAATCATAGTTGTTTCTCTTATACATTCATCAATTGGGGCTCCTCAAGCCTTTAATGGTCTAATTATTCTTTGACAGTCAGCGTTGGCATTTTCAAATGCTAAAGTATTTATTAACTCTTGTCTGACATCAGGACTTGACACATCTCTATAGCTGAAGTCAGCCTCTGTAAAAAGTCAGTAAAGATTTCTCCAGGACCTTGTGTAATCTTAATATATGAAATACATTTTTCCCTTTCTCTGAAATTTTAACCCAGGCACTTAAAGCTGTATTACAGCATTGTTCAATTGTAATATAATCCATATGAATTTGTTCTCTTAAATCAGCATATAGACCTTCACCAAGAAATTGATTGGTTGTGACATTTATTCCCCCTGCCATATTTTGTTGTTCTAATATAGTGGCTTCATGTCTTCACCATGATAACCATTGTAATTTCTGGCTACCTTCTAGCACAGCTTTTACTAGTTTCTTCCAGTCTTGGGGAATGACTCTATTGTACATTGTCCAGTTATTAAGCATTTGCTTAACAAAGGATGAATGTAAACCATAGGACATAATAGACTCTTTGAATGGTTCAGATCTAATATGTCAATTGGATTCCATGTTAATTCCTGATTGGGTTGACCTTCATTAACCCCAGGCCTATTTTGATAAGTCACTGGAAAAACTGATGGTGCCTGTGTGGTAACAGGCAGCTCCTCTGGGGGCGGAGCACTTGGCTGCACATTACATTGTTTTCAGCTTCTGGCACCACAGGTGGTAGCTGTGCATACCTAGAGGCAAAGGTGCATGGAGCAGGAGAGGGTCACCAAGTTTGTTCTGACTCTCTCTGTTTCATCCTGTGCCAAATTTTCCTTTTTATTTACCTACCGTGATAGAGTATTTTTCATTTCCTCAACCTGCATTTGTAAGCTTTGAAATTGTAAAGCCATGGTATGATTAGTCTTTTTGACCATTTCTTCAACCTGTATTTGCAAGTTTTGTAATTGCAAAGCTGTGGTATGATTAACCCTTTTGATAATCCAGTAAAGCAAAAAAGAAAAAGCAATATAACATATCCACTCTGATTGAAAATATTCAGCAATAATTTCCATTATGTTGAAAATTTTTGTCATATCTTCAAAACCTGCATTTTCCTCTACTGCTCTGAAAACCAAACCTCCCATAAGGCCTAACTGACATTGGGCACCATCTGTAATAGTAAATTTTTATTTATCAACATACATTCATTAAAACTTAACAAGTACCTAACAATTGCTTATAAAATTCCTAAATCTTAAAGCCTGAACCCTAACTAACCTAAGGTGTCTCAAAAGGTTATTTTTCTGTGGGCATGGATCCATACGAGTGGCTGGTCCCCAGCAATCTCCCAGTTTTAAAGTCTATGAATCTTGTTTGTCAGATCTTAAGACAGTTTATCAAGCATTAATTATCTCTGCAGTCTTAGAGTCCAATTATTTACAAGATGAAAAGTTTCTTAGGCTCACCATCCGGATGCTTTAGGCCTGCAAGTGTCTCACTTCAGTGCTCCATCCATTCCAATGCCTCTGGACTCCGAGGGGAGATAACTCACCTCCGAGATACTCCAGAATACCAGGGAGAATCTGTCCCCAGACCCACCCACAATAGGTCGGTATAAGATGGTGAAGTCTCCCAGCAAGACTGTGATACGAGTTTCTCAGCCAGATGAGGAGAAGGCAGGTGAGACAGGAGGAGTGAGTTGTGTCCACTTGAATCTTGGCTTAAATCTCTTCACCTGTCATAATGATTTGGCAGCATGATTTTTGACAGAAGCTATCAATGGCTTCCAAGTCATGCTCCTGGGCAATGTGTCCTTCCATAGCTTTTCTTGCAGAAGGCCAGGGATCCTCTGGATCCTCATGGGTGCCCCAGGGCATGCCCCCACCCAATGTCCCATGATCAAAAAACATCATCCGTCCTTGGTGGGTTTCCAAGTACATGCCACATCGGATGTAAATCTTTTACCTTAAAGTCCAGGATTTTGCTATTCCAAGATCCCTATGCTATTAAATGCTATCACTAACCCCACCACAGTCTATAGATATAGTACAAATCTCATAGTATTAAAAGGAACTTTATCTTTCTAAATGAGAATAAGCATTTTGAGAGGTAAATCAGTTTCATAATGAATTGTCAAATAGCTCATACAACACTAGTATTGATTAATGAGTGTATTTTGAATTAATAAGTGAAGAAATGAAAGGGAAAAATCAGGGCATAAAGGCAGATGGGTGAATTTTCTTATATAACTGGCTTCAAACATGTGTTTCATAGGACTCATTAATGAGAAAATTTTAGCAGGATTTTCAAAACATTTTCTAAATTCAAGTGGATCTATGTCACTCTTCATTTCCCTTTCTTCTCTCTACTCCTACTAGGTTTCTTTCCTCCTATACCACATGCTCATGCCCTCTCCCAAATTAATAGCCTTTTTTTCTTTGATTATTGTTGCTTTATGCACACACTCACTCACATGCACAAATATGTAAATACAACTTACTGGGTTCATTTTTATTGTTTGTGTGCATATAGTTTTAGGGATGACTATTCTGCATTGACAATCATTCAATAAGGGGCTAATCTCTGTTAGGCTAATTCCCTTCCTAGTAGTCATTAGTTTCCTGTAGTGCTTTATCTAGGGGTGGGTTCCACAAAATTTTTGCCCTTCAATGTTAGCATATCCATTGATATTTCCATTGAGTTGGTCTTGTTTATGCAGCCATTTCTAGGAGATACTGATGTTCAGTATCCAGACAACACCCTGATGTTCCAGTTCCCATAATCCTTCTGGCCAATTTTCTCTGTTGTTCCCGGGGCTGTATATACAGGAAGTATGGTTTCAGTTCATCTATCTGCAATGACTGGATTCCATATGATCATTGTTTGCTGCATTGTATCCAGTTGTGGTTTTCTGTAATGTCTGTATTTTCTGTAAAGAGAATTTTCTTTAATGAGTGGTGGTAGTTATATTTACCAGGGGTATGAAGATAAAATTTAGAATGTAGTAAGAAATTATGGTCTAGCAAAGTGGTAATAGATTCTCTTCTAAGGCCCAAGAAATCTCACTAGGTCCAGGAAATTGCTTTATTTTCTAATACCAGATATAATTTCCCTCCTGTTGAGTGGGACTGAAGTCCAATTAGATAGCTGTTGGTTACCACTACTTATTGTACATTTATGAAAATCATAATTTTTTGCAGAATGAGTTTCCATAAAAAATTGTTTAAGAAAAAACAATTTTACAACTCAAAATGCTTCATAATTGGGCTTAACAGATAGCCTAGTGAGTAAGAGTTATTGCTCTGTTAACATGAGAGCCTGAGTTCAAATTCCCAGCATCCACATAAAAAAAACAATATGGCTGATTACTTGACTATAACCCTTCATCAGGTAATTTCAGGGAGCTCATTGGCCAGGCAGCCTAGCCAGAGAGGTAAGTATATGATTCAGTGAGAAGCTGTCTTACAATAATGCAGTAGATGTCCTTTAGAGAAAGAAAACCACCAGACTAAAAATGCACAACTACATCAATACAATACATAAAATCTGAAACCAGTATAAATTGATAGAGCATTAAATTTTTTTTAACAAGTAAAAATTTCTCTTTTCGTATAAGAAAACCACACTAACTTACAAGATAATTTTACAAGAAAAATATTTATTAAAATTGTTTGAAACGCATGGGTTTTTTTTTTTGTGCAGGTGTGTGTGTGTGTACAGGTGTGTGCACAACAAAGTGAATATACAACATGCTTGTATACTCATTTGTATGTATACTTCCCTGTGTATGTGTGTGTACTCCCCTTTGTGGCTGTGTGTGTGTGTGTGTGTGTGTGTGTGTGTGTGTGTGTGCACCTATGCAGAGACCTTGCAAAATATACCAAATTAAGTTTGCTTGACCCAGCCATATTTCTAAGGTTCCTAGGAAGATGATCATATTTATGAATATGCTTTGTTATGAAAGTTGTTGCACAACAGGGAAGCTGCTCCAATCTATTTTTGTTATTGTACAGAAATGATTCACACAAGTAATGTACACACAAATAATACACAGAAAATTTATTTGCCAAGTCCTTTATCCATATGGGACCAAGATACCAGGTATTTGAGAACCATATGAATTGTTAAATTTTCAGATTTTATTTTGAATTCTATGACACTATATATATGTACGTACATATATGTATGTGTATATACACATATGTACATGTACATATACATATGTATACATATATATATAGTATATAGTAAATATATTCCACTTAACCAGGTAAGTATTAATGGAAGAGATTTACAGAGTTCTAAATAATGGAGATGATCAGAACAAACACTTATTTTTAATATTTTGAAAGAAATATATTTTGAAAAATTCTTTTATCTCTGAACTTCACAAGGAACAGCTGGAGAGGTAAGTTTGCAAATTGGCATGCAAATAAAATGATATTGTGGGATCACTCTAAGAGTACAACAGGGTTATTGCATTTTATGAATGTATAGATGGAAAGAATTAACCTTGGAAACAAATACTTAGTTAAAAGTACTCATATTTACTGTCATGATAGTTAAATTATCATGAAACACCTGTCTAAACACATCAGTGTTCTCAAAATTCTAAAGATTATTCTAATGACAGTAACAAGCTTAAATGCTTTTTCATGTTCTTGATAAAGTATGGTTTTAATATTTTTAGCTATTTAATTAATTCTGTAATTCTGGTAGAATATTTGGAATACTTATAAATGCATCAAAGCTTTTTTTTTTCTTATTGAGAGATTATATACATGACTTAATTTCTTCTCTTAAGACATCAAGTGTCACCAGGTGATGGTGCTGCATACCTTTAATCCCAGAACTCAGGAGGTAAAGGCAGGTAAATCTCTGTGAGTTTAAGAGGTCAGACTGCTCTACAGGGTAAATTCTAGGACTGCAAGGGCTACACAAAGAAGTCTGTTTTTGAAACAAACAGGCAAAAACCAAAACAACAGAAACCAGAAAACCATCAAGTGTCATATATATCCCAAAAATTCATCATCTGACTCACTATGTGACTAAAACCTGGATAGTAAACATACTATAATCCATTTAACTCCAAGTTATTAGATGCAAAGCAAGATGAACAAGACAAAATACTCAAATGAGAGCTACATAATTTTTTCTCTCTCTCTTTCTTTCTTTTTCTTTTCTTTTCTTTCTTTTTTTTTTTTTAGGTTTTTTTGAGACACGGTTTCTCTCTGAACTCACTTTGTAGTTCAGGCTGACCTTGAACTCACAGAGATTTACCTGCCTCTGCCTCCCTAGTGCTGGGATTAAAGACGTGCACCATCACATATGACTATATAATTTCTTAAGTGACAGATGCATGAGTAAAATGCATGTGCAGATTTCTGTTATTTGATATTTTATTTGTTGAACAAATATATATTGTTTGCACAACATGACAGCAGTTTCCTAGGTCTTTAAAATTTAGTTATGTTGAAATTTGGGCTTTACATTCACTGAGGAAGCATACAAATGAATAGAAGAGAAAGATATATGCCTACATATATAGAAGAAGCATTCTTAAAATAATGCCACTTCTTCACTTTTACCACACTGACTAACACTGCCCTTTCCTGATTAAATTCAGACGTGGGTGTCTATCGAACACTAAAAGAGAAGTTGGGGATATTTTGTTCTTACATGTCAAGAGTCTTCCACCCTTATTAAGAGAAATGACTATTTTTCTGTTTTGTTTTTTTTCCAGTTGAGTTTAGTTGCTTAAAAATAGAGTATATAATAGACACAGTTTTACTAATAGCAACCAAGTACACATCTGTGTATCCACATCTAGCTTCATAAAGAATCAACAGTACTTTGTGTACCCTTCTTATGACTTCTGCATTTATAATTTCATTATATAAATATATAAATAAGTAAAACTTCATAAAACTGCCATGATAAGATATGCATGGAAATTTTTGTGAGTCATTGATAAAATTAGCAACTAATAATATAGACTATTTTGAAAAATTATGGGAAAAATCATGTTAAGTTTGAGAAAAAGAAAACAAAGGTGAAATATATTTGTATACTATTTTATGTTTTAATATTTAGTTTACTTGAGAAAGATCAAAATATAAATGGTGAGAACTTTTTTGTAGGGAAGCTAATGTAAAACTCTAAGCAATAAATAGTTCTATGTGCAAATTCAAGACTTTGGGCATATAATCGTTGTATCTTAAAGAGCACTTGTGAGTTGTAATTAGGAGACCCTGCCTAGTCTTTCTCCTGCCTGCAAGGTCCAACTGAGGGACAGCCAGCAGAGTTCCATAACGTTTCCTCCCAAGAAGGCCTGTGGGCCCCCAGGAACATCCAGTCAGAAGAAATGAGCAGCCTGCTATTCTCTGAGCCCCATTATCAGGCCCAAGACTCTACTTGCCTTTTTGAGGAGTCCTGTCAGCATCAGGAACATCCAGCCAACACTGGGCACAACTAGATAGCTAAAGGCAAGTGTAAGAACACAATCAACAATCAACAAGAGCAAGGGCAATATGGCATCATCAAACTCAGAAGCAATAAACATCCTGATATAGACAAAGCAAAAGAAGATGACCTTAAATCCAACCTTATAAAGAATATAATCAAATAAGCAAAGGAAATGAACAAAATTGCCCAAAACTGAAAATTGAAATAGAAGCAATAAAGAAATAAGTTGTAGTTAACATTTCTAATATAATTATACAAATTGTAAATATCTATTTTTGACTAAAAATACATCAAAGATGGCACACATAATAGACTTTCAACTTTCTTTATAATATAACAGTTTTGAGAAGAATTCCCCCAAAATACTTTGAAATATGATAGATGTTACAAATACATCTTCAATCAGTTCTTACCAAATGATCTAGCTAGGCTAGATCTTTTCTAGTTTTTTAAATTCTACCACTCTCACCTATACTTACAGTGTTAACACTGTCAGTAGCTGTATTTTGTTGTTATTTATTTTCTCTCAACTTCACAATTAAACCTAATCATATAACAACATGCAGCTTGGCCTAAAGAGTCCACTGCATGTACCAAATCTATAGCCTGATATGATGTGATTATAGACCTGCCATTCTCAGAGGAAGTGGCAAAATCTCAGCAAACATAGCTGTCAACTGCTCAGATGTGAAAAATAAGTCACACATGTGAGGTAAGCAATTAGACTATATTTGTTTTCATCTGTTTTCTGTAAGTCACTAGCTCTGTGGTAAAGCATTTGCCTAATATGAACAAAAACAAAACAACACACCCCAGGTATTATTGTAAAGAAGTAAGTGTGAGGAATATATTGAAATTAGAAATAGCAGCCAGGCTGACAGCCATATAGAAAATCATCATAGATTTCATGGATTCCTTTTGCTATAGGGAAGATTTTTGTCTTCAGATTCTGGTTTTATATATACATTTGATAGCCAAATTGGGAATGCAGTGAAAGTTAGCACTGATCACTGGGAGAAAGGAAGTGTTAAATTTAAAATATTTTACCTTAATTCTTGAAAGTCTCTGAATTCATGCTTGATTGCTGTAAGGAGTTAATCTGGGACAAAGTCTCTCTCTCTCTCTCTCTCTCTCTCTCTCTGTGTGTGTGTGTGTGTGTGTGTGTGTGTGTGTGTGTGTGTGCATGCTATTTTTATATCTATGGTGTGCTGACTGTAGAACAAGCAATGTATTGCAATTTTCAGGAATCACACCTAACAAGGCCTCAATTCTGCAAAAAGAACTACAGGCAAATAAGGAATGCTTAGAGCAAGAGTAATGAGCAATGGTCATCCTTAGGGAACAGCTTGCCAATTGCTTATCCAATATCAAATGATTCAACAAATATAGCAACCACATCACTTAGGAGAAAACTTCATATTTGGAGGAGAGGATATGTGTTGACACTTTTTTTTTTTTTCTGAAAGAGAAGAAACATGACAGTAGAGTAACCTGCTGGCAGTGAGAAATGCTGACACTGTTCTGCTTCAGATGACTTTTCACAGGTTCATCATAGAACTGGAAGTAACTTAAAGGCACCAAGATTTGTTTTACTTTGTAGAGATATTCATAATATAGGTTTTACTTACCATCAAAAACAAAAGAAATTCCTGTGCCCATTTTTGCCATTTCTTAGTAGTAATGATATTAATATGCACGGATTAATTTTGTTGTTGTTTGACAGTTTCATTCATTTATCCTCTCATCTCCTTTTTCAGTTACTTCTTTTCCTATAGGAAACTTTCATTTAAATAAGTCTTTTTGTATATGACATATTAGCTCAAATGAGAATGTGATATACTGACATAGGTAGGAAGTTATTTCGTAGAGGATGGACAATTTATCTGTGACTGCATCAACTTAATAGTGGTTACACACTACTGAAGAAAATATCAACCCTTCCTTCAAAAACCACTAGCTATTAATAATCACTCGTGGGTTCCTCCTACATTAATGATCAGAACTTTACAGACTGAAT
>CAJQZJ010027982.1:4000792-4056397 GCA_907164525.1 Lophiomys imhausi | reverse complement strand
TGTGTGTGTGTGTGTGTGTGTGTGTGTGTGTGTGTGTGTGTGTGTGTCATGTGGGATATCCTGAAACTCATTCTGTAGACCAGGCTGCTCTCCAACTCAGAGATTCAGATGCCTCTGCTTCCTGAGTGCTGGAATTAAAATCAGGAGGAACTACTGCATTGGTACAAAAATAATCATTTTCAATACACGAAAAAAATTTAAAAAGAATCTTGATATGAACTGGTTCATACCAGAAAGAGCTGAAATGAGAGGGTAGGACATGGGTAATGACCTCTTCAGATTGGCTATCTAATGATCTAATATCATGTGTAGCTTTCTTGACTCAAATGAGGATCTCCACATGCAGATTCAGTGAATACTGACATTGTTCATGGTTTTTTGTTGTTGTTGTTGTTAACAACACAGAAAAACCTCTCAAAACTTTCCACAACAGAACATTTCAATGTCATCATTGATATTTATAACTAGAACAACATTATTTTAACAAATAATTACATAATAAAAAAGAAAATGTCTTTGATAATGAAGATTTCTACTTCAATTTTCAGTCTATTATTGGATATCATAATACCCATTATCCTTTTTTGCATGGTTGAGTTGTCATTTATTAGCTTTATTAAATAATTAGCATAATGGTTTAAGGAAGAAATAGAATTTTCACCCTTCGTTTCAAAAGCAGTGAAGTTGATTTTGAATCTCTTACTTTTAATTGATGGCAAATTATCATGAGTTTTATTTGGTCTCTTTCATATGAAGGGCATGCAGTTTTTTTTTTTTATACTTTCCTTCTTCGTTATCTTATTTTCATTTATGACTTAGCAGAGGATGATATATTGATGTTTACCACATCACATTATTGCTCTTAACTTATCAGCATTGGCTGGGGATCCACTTTCTTTCCCATCATGATAAGAAATGTATTGTATGATAAGAAAATATATCCCAGCTAAGCAGTTTGAAGTATTATGTTTTCTCATTGGTATTCTCTGTAGCCATTGCTTCCAAGGGAAGAACATTTGTCTTGTGTTGGCACCCTGTTATTCTGCTCATTACCCTGCTCTCATTATGTCTTCATCTTTGCAGTGCACGGTTTCTGTCCACAGTATGTCTTGCTGCTCTTAGCAATGAGAGGCTGCCTCTGACATGACAGGGGTGGGTGACCCACAAGGAAGACAAGAAATTTTATATAAAACTGAGTGATGATTTAATAGAAATAACTCCCAGTGCTCACATATGTAGAGAGCACTGATCCATATAACAAGTCAATATTTATCATGTGTTTCTTGAGCACAGACCAGTACAAAATGATCTAGGGATTGTATAAGGAAAATGAAAAACTTGAATGCTAATCTTAAGTAATGGATTGTATATCTTAGCCATAGTTACGTGGATAGAGTTTTTGACCGAGTGTTAGGGCATGTAATATAAATTAAGTTCACCATTTTTTTTTATCTCACATAATGAACATATTAAGAAAATCTACTAAAATAAAATAACAAGTAAATACACATTACAGAAATATCTTTTTATCAAAAATATCAGTGGCTCAGTTGTAAACAAAGTCACTTTTTCACTATTTTAAATGTTTGGCTTTCCTTCATTTATGTACTCTGATTCACTTTCAAATCTCAAAAAATAATATTAGTGAATCAACTAAAATCATATGACCTATATTTCGTCTAATTTTTCTTCATTGATGCTCTATTCATAATATGAAGAAATTGGAAACAGTGTCCAATTTCTTCAAATGATTAGTGAATAAATAAAATGTGTTACATATATACATATAATAATATTATTCAGCTATAAGAAAAAATTGAAAGAAAATGTTCAGTGAAAGAAGCAATCATCCTAAGAGAGGTAACTCAAATCCTGAAATACAAATATTATATGTTTTATCATATATGTGGATTTTACCTTTAAGTTTTATAGACATGTATTTCAATTCAAATGGAAAATAGTTAGGTTACTAGTAAGAGGAGAAGGAGATCTTTGAAGGAATACCAAACATGATATAGCATTACAATGAGATAAAGAGGAACCTACAATGGGATGATTAAATAGGGACATGAAAGGCAGGGTAAAGGTGAGATATGGAGAGGGACAACTAACACTAAATATCTCTTGAAAAGCCATATATAATTACTGTAGAATCCTCCTAATACATATAGATAGAAAATAATTAAATGATTCCCAACACTATATTGCTATAAGCAGTGATCAGTCCATTATTCAGCCCTCATCAGAGAAACTTCTTTCAGTGGATGGTAAATGATACAGAAACAAAAACTGAGTATTGTGGAGAGAGGAAGAAATTTTGAAGTACTCAGCCCTAAATAGAATATCTTTTTATTTTAAATGTTTATTTATTACTTCAACTTACATCTCCATTATAGTTCCCTCCCTCCATCCCTTCTGGCCACACCCTCCCACCCACTCCCCCTTCTCCCATAACTCATGATTCTTTTTTTGGAATAATTAGGCTGCAATTATTAAAATTATAAGGTATAACATACATTCCCAATGTCCAGCCCATAAGTATTTGGCAGCTGATATTAATATACTATTATCCATCTATCTCCATTAATTTAAATAGGATATCTTTATTACAACCATGTTCTGAAGGTCCAAAAATCAATGCAGAAGAGGGAGCAGAAATATTGTAAGAGCCAGAGATGGTGAATAACGTCAAGGAAAAGCAATCATCTTGATCTAGCAGGACTGATACACATATGAACTCACAGAAACTGTGGTGATGCTCACAAGGCCTACACAGGTTCAATCCAACCAAAGGGCTCATAAACAGAAAGTTTCCACTTTAATTAAGAAGATTTTTGCAATTGATTACTGCTGGGAAAAGGAAAACAAGTTTTCTCATTGGAGTTTCACTGAATATATATATATATATATATATGAACTACTTTTTAGGGTCATACCCATTTCTATGAATAAATGAATTGCATACAATGAATTAAATGATTTGTTGTGCACTTATTTATTTATTTTTAAATTATTGGCTTTGCTTTTCATTGTTTTAATTTTTTAGATACTAGAAAGAATATGAAGCTGGGTAGGTGGAGAGATGGGGTGTATCTTGGAGGAGCTGGAGGAGGGGAAACATGATCAAATTATATTATATGAAGAAAATTAAATGAAAATTATTTATGGAATTCTCTCTATAAGGTGAAACAAAATATATATTTTTTTCTATTCACTTTCTTTCTTTGTCAATGTACCTTGATAGCGAGTACAAATCCTGCCAGATTCCCCAGCTCCCTGTTAACCCAACTTTTTCATTATTGCTCAAAAGAATGAAAAAATAAATAAAAATGAACAATAAAAAAGAAAACCATTTCTTTCAGTGCTTGTGTGAAAATAAAGTTTCCTTTATTGAGGGTTCTCTGTTTAGACCTGATCCCAGTATTTAAAGTTAGATTATTTGGTTTCATGATATCTAGTTTCTTGAGTTATTTATATATTTTAGATATTAGTCCTCAATCAGATGTGGAGTTGGTAAAAACACCTCTGGATCTTACCATTTTGTAAGTATGCAGTTTAGGCCACCACTTTGTCCAATTGATTATGTGGTGTCCTTTGCCTTACAGACGTTTTTCAGTTTCATGAAGTCTCACTTATTAATTGCTGATCTTAGTACCTGACCTATCAGAGTTCTCTTCAGAAACTTGTATCCTATGTCAACGTGCTCAAGGCTATTCCCCACTTTGTCTTCAAATAGGTTCAGTGTATCTGGTTTTATGTTGAATCACTTGGACTTGGGTTTCATGAAGGGTGATAAATACGGCTATATTTGCATTCTCTACACACCGAAATTTAGTTTGACCAGCACCATTTGTTGAATATACTGTCTTTTTTCCAGTGTGTATTTATGGCTTCTTTATAAAAAGAATCATATGTTGATATGTGTGTGGATATATGTTTGGGTCTTTAATTGATTCCGTTGATCAATGTGTCTGTTTTTATGCCATGTGGTTTTATCTTACTATATTTTTGTATTACTACTTCAAATAGGGATGACAGGACCTCCAGCAGTTCTTTTTTTTTTTATAAGTACTTTATTTTTTTTTCAAGTTACATCTCAGTCGCAAACCCTTCCCTATTCCCCCTTCCTGTCCTACTCTTCCACCCTCTTCCCCCCCCAACAGCTTCTCTTTTCATTCCAACAAATGATTCTTTCTCTTATAACAGTAAATTCTATACAAAACAGCAGAATTAAATATGCCACATTTATGAGAGTTAAATGGCCCAATATACCTTCCCAATGTCCAGTTCATACATATTTGGCCCCAGACTTTAACCTTCTACCTTCTAACCATCTCCATGAGTTTAAAGTTCTATAACTGACTTAGTTTTCATACTAACTTGCATCACTATTATAACCATCTTCTTAAATCTAGAACGCCATCTTGATTCCTAAACAACTCAAAATTTAGCTATGAGACTCAAGCTGTCTATTCTTCAATCACCTCAGAGAGCTGAGAAGGATAAATATATCTGATTGTATAGGAAGTGCAGGGCCTGCAGCTTCCAATACTAAGAAATGACAAACCAGTGACTACCTGGACAGTTCCCATTTTCTCTCCATATATTCCAGCATCAGTCTTCAGCCTTTTGGTCCTGTTTCTCTGACAGACATTTATTGTAGAGCAGGGATTGTGAAGGACTAACCGACCCTGTCTTGGCAGAGCTAGGCTGTTGACTTCCCTGCTACCAAGTTTTGTCCTTTTTGGACAGCAGTCTGTCTGCAGTTGAAGCAAGGAGTTTTTACATGCCATGAGACAGGCTTGCCACTAATTCAATCATCTCACACTGGAGATTCTTCGATGCTTTTCTTCTACTTGGAGTAGAATAGGGGGTGCTGTCAGGAGCTGATATGTCACGATATCAAAAAAAAATCTTAATTTAAGACCACATCTTTGAATGCATATTCTGCAGATCTCTTGGGGTTTTTGAAGATGCCCTATCTATCTCTTGTATTTAGATAAGCAAATGTTGCTTGTCTCTTAACAACTTGATTACTGAGTAGCTTAGAGAATATCTGTGATAGACTGTCTTAGTAGCTAACAAGGTGACATGCATGCATGACTAGGAGTTTGTTTTTCTTAACTATCCTAAACAGTTTAAAACGGTTGGTATCAAGAGGCCAGAGCTTCACATTTCACTTTTAAATATCTCTAGGTACGATACCATTAGGAAGCGTTGCCTTAAATTTTGTATCAATATACAAAGATCTATTCAAATGTGGCTAAATATACTCTTAATTTTGTATCAAAACACAAAGATCAATGCCTATGCGGCCCGATACAATCTTAATATTGCATCCATATACAAGGGTCAATACCATTGTGGCCAATATAATCTTAATTTTGTATCAATATACAAATGTCAATACTGACGTACACCAATACAATCTTATTTTTGCACAATAAACAATGGTCAATACTACTTTAGCCAAATATACTATTAATTTTGCATCAATATACAAGGGTATAAGGGCATATTCAATAATGTGACCTTTCTTCCTGATCCTTCCTGTGCTGTCTATGTCTCCATTTTTCTCAAGTCCGTGCATTCCTACATAGGAGATAAAGAAGGATACAGAAAAGGGAAAGAAGGAATACCCTGGGTCTAACCTCCAAAACCCATTAAACAGGACCATTTAACAACTTGTAATCTCTTCCCCTAAATAACAGAGTTTTCAGTTGTCCTTCAAATAACTGAAAAAGGGGGGGGGGGGCAGAGAAACACCCTCCCCACCCTCTGGGTATGGGACATTGCTCTCTTAAAATGACTTCCTGCTGATTTGGGTCGTAGTAAACCTGTTTGGGGCCCAAACCAAAATGGAAAAATGGTTAAAAATGTTAATACAGTCCTTTTATGTTCAGTCCTTCTTTTCTCAGCTGTTTAGATGACCTAAGGAGTTTGTAGGCAGAAGCTGAACTTCCAGGCTTTACTGAGGTTCTGGCTGGGGCATTGTGTAGAGCTGAACGGTCTTAGCGATATTGAGTTGTTGTGTTTGTAGGCTTTTGATGGAGACATCTATTGAGGGAGTCTGTCAGGCTGAATCATCTGGGTCACTCGTCTTCTTTTGGTGTCTGAATCTGATTTCTGCTGAGGTTTCCGTTGTCCAGTTGTCTCTGGGTTACTTGAATGGATGCTTTGATTCTCCTGGAAAGATAAGAACAGAGCCCTGCCCTATTCCTCACTCAGGGACAATCGCCCTCTTTTTTTTGGGGGGGGTAGGTAATATTTCTCCTGAAGCAAATTTGGTTTTTGACAATATATAAAGTGTTATCTTTCAATCTGGTTTAAAGAAGAAATTATTTTGTTATTTTGGAGCTAAACCAGCTTTAGTGTATATATTTTGAGGTCTCGAAGGACAATTTGTTTGTGTTGTGTGGGCCTTTTGTAAGTAGCTTATAAACTTAGGTCCTTCCAAATTCTATGTGTGTGTCTCTGCATTCTAATTATTGGGATCCGGGACCTGTGGTTCCCATCTGAGGGGATTAAAGATGTGTTCCACCACTCCTGGATCGAAGTTTTTCTTTATTTAGAGTTTGTTTTGTATCAGGCTGACCTTGAGCTCTGAGATCTGCCTGTTTCTGTCTCTAGTGTGTTGGGGTTAAGGGTGTACTCTTCTTGAATGATGGGATTAAGGGTGTGTACCCTCACCACCCTTTTCCATGTAACTCTAGAATTTATAAGTCCACTAACTCTATGGTGCTCCTCCCGTCTCTGCTGAAGTTAAAGGCATGGGTTAACACCACATTTCTCCTGTATTTTACCTTGGATCTACATTTTTTCGACACTTGGAGGTTCATAAAACCAGGTTGAATGGCTGTGTCCTTTATTTTATTTACAGTGTTTTAACGTTGTTACCTGCTTTTTTTTTAATTAGTAAATTTATTTGTTTGTTGCTACAGGTTACATCCTTGACATATAATCTTCTTTTCCTGCTTCCCAGCCCCACCCTCCCATGCTCTACTCCCTGACCCTTCCATCTTGATCTTCTGGGGTGGAGTGTCCCTGCATACCAGTCTCTCACCACAGATCAGGAGTCATATGAGGGCTGAGGGCCTCTTCATACACCGGGGGTCTATGAGGCAGTACTGCCAGTGAAAGGTGTCTCCTTGCTATGGGGGGGGGAACTAAAAAAAAAAACCAACAGACACACAAACCCACAAAAACAAAGAACAACAACAAAAAAAGAGAGGAAAAAGAAAGAGACAAAAAGAGGGAAAGGAAAAAGAAAAAGAAATGAAAAGAAAAAAGAAATTTATGTCCATGTTCCTTTTGGTGTGTTGGTTGTAGTACAGATATCCTGTACATGATATAGCTAAAATCCTACTATAAGTGAATAGATGCCATGTGCATCTTTCTGAGTCTGGGTTAGCTCACTCAGGATGAGCTTCTCTAGATCCATCCATTTGGTTGCAAATTGCATGATTTCATTGTTTCTTATAGCTGAGTAATATTCCACTGTATAGATGTACCACAATTTTTAATCCATTCTTCAGTTGAGGGACATCTGGGTTGTTTCCAGTTTCTAGCTATTACAAAAAAGGGTGCTATGAACATAGATGAGGAGACTTCCCTATGTCTCCGTGAGGTGTCCTTTGGGTGTATACCCAGAAGTGGTATGGCTGGGTCCTGAGGCAAAGTTATTCCAAGGTTTCTAAGATATCTCCAGACAGACCTACATAGTGGTTGCACGAGTCTGCACTCCCACCAGCAATGGAGAAGTGTTCCCCTTTCTCCACACCCTCGCCAGCATGTGCTGTCATTTGAGCTCTTTATTTTAGCCATTCTGACAGGTGTGAGATGGAATCTCAGGGTCGTCTTGAGTTGCATTTCTCTGATGATTAAGGATGTTGAGCATTTCTTCAGGTTACTCTTGGCCATTAGGGATTCCTCCTTTGTGAATTCTCTATTTAGCTCTGTCTCCCATTTTTTGATTGGATTATTTGGTTTCTTGGCATTTAGTTTCTTGAGTTCTTTGTAGATTTTAGACAATAGCCCTCTATCAGATGTAGGGTTGGTGAAGATTTTCTCCCAGTCTGTAGGCTGCTGTTTTGTTCGAATGACAGTGTCTTTTGCCTGACATAAGCTTTTCAGTTTCATGAGGTCCCATTTATTGATTGTTGATCTCAGGTCCTGAGCTGTTGGTGTTCTGTTCAGGAAGTTGTCACCTGTGCCATTGAGTTCGAGGGTTTCTCCTACTTTTTCCTCTATTATCTTTAGTGTGGCCAGCCTTATGTTAAGGTCTTTGATCCACTTGGAATTAAGTTTTGTACAAGGTGATAGGTATGGGTCTAATTTCATTCTTTTACAAGTGGACATCCAGTTGGACCAGCACCATTTGTTGAAGATGCTCTCCTTCTTCCATTGTGTGGTTTTGGCTTCTTTGTCAAGATTAGTTGGACATAGGTGTGTGGGTCCATGTTTGGGTCTTCAATTCGATTCCATTGATCCACTGGTCTTTTTCTATACCAGTACCATGCTGTTTTTATTATTATTGCTCCGTAGTACAGCTTGAAATCTGGGATTGTGATACCTCCAGATGCTTTTTTATTTTACAGGATTGATTTAGCTATTCTGGGCTTTTTGCTGTTCCATAAGAAGTTGAGTATAGCTTTTTCCAAGTCTATAAAGAATTGTGTTGGTATTTTGATAGGAATTGCATTGAATCTATATATTGCTTTTGGTAGAATAGCCATTTTTATTATGTTGATCCTACCTATCCATGAGCATGGGAGATCTTTCCATCTTCTAAATGCCTCTTCCATTTCTTTCTTCAGAGGCTTGAAGTTCTTGTTATATAGGTCCTTTACATGCTTGGTTAGGGTTACCCCCAGGTATTTTATGTTGTTTGTGGCTATTGTGAAGGGGGTTGTTTCCCTTATTTCTTTTTCGGTATGCTTGTTTGTTGTATAAAGAAGGGCTTCTGATTTTTTGAGTTAATTTTGTATCCAGCCACCTTGCTGAAGTTGTTTATCAGCTGTAAGAGTTCTTTGGTGGAGTTTTTGGGGTCGCTTATGTATACTAACATATCATCTGCGAATAGGGATAATTTGACTTCTTCATTTCCAATGTTTATCCCTTTGATTTCCTTTAGTTGTCTTATTGCTCTAGCAAGACCTGCCAGTACTATATTGAAGAGATATGGTGAAAGTGGACATCCTTGTCCCTGAGTTTAGAGGAAATGCTTCAAGCTTCTCTCCATTTAATTTGGTGTTGTCCACTGGCTTGCTGTATATTGCCTTTATTATTTCTAGGTACGGTCCTTGTATGCCCGTTCTTTCCAGGACTTTTAGCATGAAGGGGTGTTGGATATTGTCAAATGCTTTTTCTGCATCTAGCGAGATTATCATGTGGTTTTTTTTCTTTCATCTTGTTTATATGGTGAATTACATTGATAGACTTTCGTATATTGAACCATCCCTGCATTCCTGGGATGAAGCCTACTTGATCATGATGTATGATATTTTTGATGTGTTCTTGAATTCGGTTTGCTAGTATTTTATTAAGTATCTTTGTATCTATGCTCATGAGGGAGATTGGTCTGAAGTTCTCTTTCTTTGTTGGGTCTTTGTTTGGTTTAGGAATCAGAATGACAGTGGCCTCATAGAATGAGTTTCGCAGTGTACTTTCTGTTTCTATGTGGTGGAAGAGTTTGAAGAGTAATGGTGTTAGCTCCTCTTTGAAAGTCCGGTAGAATTCCGTGCTAAAGCCATCTGGCCTGGGCTTTTTTTTGGTTGGGAGATTATTAATGACTGTTTCTATTTCCTTAGGGGTTATTGGGCTGTTTAAGCTGTTAATCTGATTTTGATTTAGTTTTGGTAGGTGGAATTTATCGAGGAAATTGTCCATTTCGCTGAGGTTTTCAAATTTGGTGGAGTAGAGCTTTTTAAAGTAGGACCCGAATATTTTCTGGATCTGCTCGATGTCTGTTGTTATTTCTCCCTTTTCATTTCTGATTTTGTTGATTTGGGTTCTTTCTCTTTGCCTTTTAGTTAATTTGGATAGGGGTCTGTCTATTTTGTTGATTTTCTCGAAGAACCACCTCTTGGTTTCATTGATTCTTTGTATAGATCTTTTTGATTCTAAGTTGTTGATTTCAGCCCTAAGTTTGATGATTTCCTGCCTTCTGCTCCTCTTGGGAGTGTTTGCTTCTTTTTTTTCCAATTCACCCAGCTTAGCTGTTAATTCACTAATATGAGCTGTCACAATTTTCTTTTTGAATGCACTTAGTGCTATGAACTTTCCTCGTAGCACAGCTTTTATTGTATCCCATAGGTTTGGGTAAGTTGTGTCTTCATCGTCGTTGGATTTTGAGAAGTCTTTGATTTCCTTCTTTATTTCTTCCCTGACCCAGTGGTCGTCCAGTAAGGAGCTGTTCAATTTCCATGTGTGTATAGGTTTTCTGTTGATTCTTTTGCTGTTGAAAACAAGCTTTATTCCATGGTGGTCTGATAAGATACAAGGGGTTATTTCAATTTTCTTGTATCTGTTGAGGATGTCTTTGTTTGTGTCCAACTATATGGTCGATTTTGGAGAAGGTTCCGTGGGGTGCTGAGAAAAAGGTGTATTCCTTTGTGTTTGGGTGAAACGTTCTGTAGATATCTGTTAGGTCCATTTGTTTCATGATCTCTATTAGACTCAATATTTCTCTGTTTGGCCTCAGTCTTTATGATCCGTCCATTGTTGTGAGTGAGGTGTTGAAGTCTCCCACTACTAATGTGTTGTGATCGATGTGCGATTTAAGTTTTAGAAGTGTTTCTTTTACAAAATTAGATGCCTTTGTATTTGGGGCATAGATGTTCAGTATTGAGATTTCCTCTTGATGAATATTCCCTTTAATGAGTATATAATGCCCTTCTTTGTCTTTTTTTCATTAACTTCAGTTGGAAGTCTGTTTTGTTTGATATTAGGATGGCTACTCCAACTTGCTTTCTGGGTCCATTGGCTTGTAAAACCTTTTCCCAGCCCTTTACTCTGAGGTAGTGACTATCTCTGGTAGTGAGATGTGTTTCTTGTATGCAGCAAAGGGACGGGTCTTGCTTGCGGATCCACTCTGTAAATCTGTGTCTTTTTATTTGGGAGTTGAGACCATTGATGTTGATGTATATTAGTGACCTGGGGTTGTTGTTTCCCATTAGTTTGGTATAAGTGATTGTCCTGTGTCTCTTTTGGTTTAGTTGCTGAGGGGTTTTCTATTCCCTTTGGTTTCATGGGTAAAGTTTTCTTCTCTGGGATGGAATTTTCCTTCTAGGATTTTCTGTAGGGCTGGGTTTGTGGGGAGATATTGTTTAAATTTGATTTTGTCATGGAATATCTTGTTTTCTCCATCTATGTTGATAGAGAGTTTTGCTGGGTATAGTAATCTGGCTGGGCACCTATGATCTCTCAGGACTTATAGGATATCTGTCCAGGCCCTTCTAGCTTTTAAAGTTTCTGAGGAGAAGTCAGGTGTAATTCTGATGGGTCTGCCATTGTATGTGACTTGGCCTTTTTCTCTTACAGCTTTTAATATCCTTTCTTTGTTCTGTACATTTGGTGTTTCAATTATTATATGGCCAGAGGAGTTTCTTTTCTGATCTAATGTGTTCGGTGTTCTGTAAGCCTCTAGGATTTTTATTGGCATCTCTTTTTTCAGGTTTGGGAATTTTTCTTCTATGACTTTGTTGAAGATATTTCCTGGACCTTGGAGTCGGGAGTCTTCTCTTTCCTCTATGCCTATGATTCTTAGTTTCCGTCTTTTCATTGAGTCCTTGATTTCTTGGATGTTGTGGGTGAGAGATTTTTTAGCCTTCTCATTTTCTTTGGATGTTGTACTGATTTCTTCCATTGAATCTTCCATGCCTGAGATCCTGTCTTCCATCTGTTGCATCCTATTGTTGATACTCGCATCAGTAGTTCCTGTTCTCTTCCCTTGGTTCTCCACTTCCTCTTTTAACTCTGACTGTGTTTTCTTTATTGTTTCTATTTCTATTTTCATGTCTTGTATGGTATTGTTCGTTTTGTACATTTCCTTCTCCAGCTTACTTGTTTTTGTCTGAAAATCTTTCATTGCTTTGTCTTTTTCCTGTTCAAACTCTGTCACCTTGGCTTGGAGCTCTTTATTGGTATTATTCATTGTTTTGGCTTGTAAAATTGTGGCTTCTTTGAATTCCTTCATAGATTTAAGTTCTTCCTGCAGGGACTCTATCATTTTCCATAATGCAGAATTGTCAACGTTTTCATGTGTTTCTGTTGGTGTGAGGTCATCCGAATTGGATGAGCTAGGAAAATTCTGCTTTGTTGGAGTCATATTTCCTTGATTTCTATTTTTTCTTGGACCTTTGGCCATGTGTGTGTGTTTAGCTGTCTGTTCTTCTCGTTTTCTGTGTTTGCATCCACAGGGGATGCTTTGGTGAAGGAGTCAAATTGCTTGGCTTTCTGTCCTTGCTTACAGTGTGATCTCAGGGTCACTGTGGTTTTAATAGCCTGAATCGTTGTGAGCTGGTGCAGCCTATTCCCAGGTAGTGAGTAATCATCCGGGATTGTTACACTGCTGCCAGTTCAGACTTCTCTATTTTGCACACTGAGTGATCAGCCTTCAATGGTTCTAATGGTATGGACCTGTTTGCCTAGGCACAGATTTTGTGGGCTTTGTTTGTCCTCATGGAGGCTGACAGGGCTCTGCTCCACACCTAATGTGTCTGGGTTTACCCGAATACAGCTATGGTCCCTTGGCTTCTGGTTACACACTAGGCTTCTTCGCCACAGGCCTGGCCGCTTCCCTCCCTATCTGCTCCGCCTTGGATGGGCGGAGCTTCGGCCCCTCCCGCCAGCGTATGCTTCCCTCCCCAACTGCTCTGCCTGCCCACCTTCCGCTCCGGCTTGAGCGGCTGAGAATCTCCCGCTGAGCGCCCTTTTTCTACATCTCAAACAAACAAACAAACAAACAAACAAAAAAACCACAAGACTTCAACTATTCTGCAAAATTTCCTAAATAGTTATAAGATCTTCCTGAGGTATGGGAAGCCCAGTTGGCTAGTGGGCGATCGCCATGTGGCCTTTGATTCTGCCTGCTGTGTGTTGGGATCGATCTTACCAGGCGCCTCTCCAAATGGGAATTCCCGAATCCCAGATTTAGTGGCTTCCGTGTCTGCGAGAGATGTGGGAGAGCCTTGCCCTGGGACTTTTAACAGTCCCTTGGCAGCTGTGCGTGTTCCCGGAGGGGCCAGACCCTCCAGTTTTTGCACAGTGTCCCACAACTCTGTGTTTTCTATGGCTCTTCTCTCCCACATTCAAAATGCGTCCGTGCAGTTTGCTGCCATCTTGGCCCGCCCCTCCAGCAGTTCTTTTATTCCTCAGTACTGTTTTATATATTCTGGAATTCTTGTTTTTCCATATAAAATAGAAAATTGTTCTTTCAATGTTTGTAATTAATTGTTTTGTAATTTTGATAGAGATTGGATTAAATCTGTAGATTTCTCATTGGAAGATGGACTTTTTACTATTTTAATCCAATCTATCCATGAACATGGAAGATCTTTCCATCTTCTGACATCTTCTTCAATTTCTTTCTTAAAAGACTTCAATTTTTATCATACGGTTATTTCACTTGCTTAGTTAGAATTATTACAAGATAATTTACATTATTTGAGGCTATTTTGAAAGGTGTTGTTTCCCTGATTTCTTTTTCACTCAATTTATCATATATTTATGAAAGAGCCCAATGGCAGAGAAACACTTAAAGAAATGTGCAACATCATTAAACATAAGAGAAATTCACATCAACACCACTCTGAGTTTTCATCTTACACTTGTTAGAATGACTAGAATCAATAACATAGATGATAGGTCATTCTTGTGAGGATATGGAGTAAGGGAAACACGTCTCCACTGCTGGTGGGAGTGCAAAGTTGAACATCCACTATGAAAATCTGAAGTTCCTCAGAAAGATAGGGATCAGACCAAGCTATACCACTCCTGGTCAAATACACAAAAGATTGTCCATCCCTTCACAAGGACACTTGCTCAACCATGTTCATTGTGGATTTATTAATAATACAGAGGAATTGGAAACAACCAATAGGTTCCTCAACTGAGAATGGACCAAAAAATGTGGTATATTCACACAATGGAGTATTAATCAGCTGTTTAAAAAAAGACATCATAAAATTTGCAGGCAAATGGATGGACCTAGAAAAAAAAAAATCAGCCTTGGTGAGGTAACTTAGAACCAGAAAGATAAATATGGTATGACTTCATGTATAAGTGGATATTAGCTGTTAAGTAAATGATAGCCAAGATCCAATATGTAGTCAGAGAGGTTAGATAAAAGGTGAGGGCCTAGAGGGAACATGGGGATCTCTCTGATAGGAAGAAATAGAATAGATTATTTGGGCAGACTAGTGTTGTTGCAGATGGGAGTAGAGGAATCAGATGTGGTGCAAGATTGGATGAAAAGAGAGAGTGTGGCGAGAGGTATCTAGAATTAGGGACCTTTTGAAGGGTGATGTAGAAACCTAGTACAATGAAAACTTCCTGGAATCTATGAATATGGTTTTATTGAAACTCCTAGTAATAGGGATAAAGAGTCTCAACTAGCCATTTCTTGTAGCCAGAGAAGGTTACCCGTGGCAGGAGTAGGTTACATTCAATTGAGGTGTTGACTAAGGAAGTCCCATCGAAATCCCAAACAATTGAGGCTGCTGCTATGACAAAAGGTTGCCTTCTGCAAATTGACAGCAGGACCTCTTTATGTAAGAGAACACCCACACTTCTTAAAGAACATTGAGCAGTTGAGTTTGTGCCTACATAGAGTGCTCACCCCTATATGCTATTCAATTTGGTGCATGAAGTGACTGTTGACTTCTAAAAGAGAAACCTGGACATCAACCCAAGCACAAAAGTGTAAACTTACAGTTTGTGTGGTAGAAGTTAGGGCTCTTAAGTGAATTAGCATGCAGCTCAGCTTAGCATTTAGCAGCACATAAGGAGGAGCTTGGCATCCCTTTAACTTGCTGAAATGGACAAAGTCCTGTTGAAGCCATAGTTTTGTGGGAAACACAAAATGCCTTGTTGAGGGGGCGGGCTAAGGAACCTCACAAGCTGCAGATGATGTTGGTTGCCACGAGAAGCCATGGGATGCTGGATATAGTGAGAGGTCTTATAGACCCTTGAGACCACCAAGGATCGAGAGATGATACAATATATAAACCAACGAGCTGCATGCCACAGTTCTCCTGATTCTTCCTCATGTCCTCATAGACTGAGAAATCAGTGCATGTTAGAGAAGTGTACAGCCAGGTATGCCTTTCATCAGTATTGGTCATAAACTGAAAGGCAGAGTCAAAGAGAGACTTTTGATGCAAGTCAGACCTTTTATGGCAAATAAGGCTAGCAGAAAAGACAGGCAGAGTTCAGAAGCCACTGTGAGAAACTAGGCCATGAAACATATGTGGACTGGGGAGACTATAGAAATGAGTCTCAGCTAATGGAGGAGGCTGAAATCAAGTTTAGCAGTTAAAATAGACTGGTCTCATAAACCAGCCTACAATTTAGCTATTGAAATAACCTGCACATACGAACTGGTCAAGTTAGGCGCAAAGTATGCTAAGCTTGAAAGGGATTGCATTCTGGGACTGCAATATCCTGATTGCTAAAACCAAGTTATCCTGCACAGACCTACATTAAGGTCTAAATTAAGACCTACATTTAATTTTAAAGAAAACTAAAATAGGATTAGTTACGTGTTCTTAGATAGATATTAGGCTTTAGGTTTTAGGTATTAGGTTATAGAATATAGATGTTTGATAAGTATTAATAAATATAAGTGTTTTAAATAAAAGTTTTGTTGCACAGTTTGTCCTGCCTAAAATATGCTAGTACAATGGTGGTACAAAACTTGTGGGAGTAGCCAACCAATGTCTGATTTGACCTAAAGCCTAGTTTTGTAAGAAGGAACTCATATCTGACACTGCTTGTATAATCAAGAACCAGAGACTAGATAGCTTAGTAAAACTAAGCACCACTAGTCTAAAAAGATCAATAAAATTATTCTTAATGATATTATGTTCTACTTACAGATCAGTACCTTATGCAGTTATCATCAGAGAGGGGTCCTTAAGCAGCAGATGGAAACAAATGGAGAGACTCGTAGATAGACATTATAGAGAGAGACACTTAAAATTGGAAGTCTCTATCAAATTTTTCCCCTCTGAGCTCAGGGAATTCTGTGGAAGTAAAGGCAGAAGGACTGTAAGAGCCAGAGGAGATACTGGACAGAGGAGGAACAAGGCCTTCTGAATCAACTAATAAAGGCAACTATGAGTTCAGAAAGACTGCAGTAGCTAGTACTGGGCTTATATGATTATACGCCAGGCACTCTGAATATACGTTATTCTTTTTTTTTTTTTTTTGGTTTTTCGAGACAGGGTTTCTCTGAATATCTCTGCCTGTCCTGGACTCGCTTTGTAGACCAGGCTGGCCTCGAACTCACAAAGATCCGCCTGCCTCTGCCTCCCAAGTGCTGGGATTAAAGGCGTGCGCCACCACCGCCCGGCGAATATACATTATTCTTATTGGCTTAGTATGTTTATGGGATTCCTAGATGTGAGAACTAATAGGTCTCTGATTCTTGTGTATGATCTAGGAACTCTTTTTTCCCTTCTGGGTTGCTATGTTCAACTATCATAAAATAGCTTTTTTTTTCCTTATTATTACATTTAATTTTGTCATGTTTGATAATTTTCTATTCAAAGCCTGTTGTCTTACAATGACAGACAGAAAGGGAGAGTATCTGGAGAGGAGAGGAGAGGAGAAGAGAGGAGAGGAGAGGAGAGGAGAGGAGAGGAGAGGAGAGGAGAGGAGAGGAGGTGGTGACGACCTGGAAGGAGTAGAGGTGGGAAAAATAGTCAAGATATATTTCATGAGAAAATAATCTATCTTCAATAAAAAAACCCAAAAGAAGGAAATAAAAATAGAAAGAAAGAAAGAAAAAGAAAATAAAGAAGAAAACAAATAAAACACCTCACAACACAACACAATTCCATTCTGTGTTGGTCAACTTCTCCTAATACTTCTTTTCAAATGCACTGACAGACCTTATGATATCATTCTGTTCTCCAATAGGTTTCTGTGATATTTTTATATTTATTCCAATTCTTTATCTTCTTATTCCGTATTCCGCTGCCATCATTATGTTTATTGTTTTTAACAAGTTACTGTATCCTTGACTCAAGAATGAATCTAATTAGTTATAGCATTAAAAGTTTGACTTTACCTTTATATTAGACATTAACTAAACCCTAGTTTTCATGTTTCTAGTTTTCAGACTGTTTTTTTTTTATTTCAGTCAGTAATCATACAAATTCCACATTAATGTAATTATTTAGTATTTTATGTAAGCTGTACATTATATTTATATTGCATTAATTAATTCTTAGGGTGGGGTGTATATGTGTATGAGGGTGTTTGTGTGCAGTTCAGAGGAAAATCTGGGGAAGTCACATTGGTTCATTCCTTCTACTAGAGGGGTTCTGGAATTGAAATGAGATCCTCCAATTTGGTAGCAAGCAATTTTACCCACTGAACCATATCACTAACCTTTAAATAATACTTATTAAAATTATTTATTTAAAAAATTTTTATTCTTTATATTGAAATAGATTTTATATAATATATTCTGATTATCTTTTCCCCTTCCAGAACTCCTCTTGGCTCCTCCCCATATTCTCTCTCACCCTTATCCATCCAAACCTTTTCTCAATTTAATTAGAAAACCAACTTTTTAATAAATAAATAAATTTATTTATTTGTTGCTTCAGGTTATATCTCCATCATATTGTCCTCTTTCTGCCCTTCTCAGTCCCGCCCTCCCACCCCCTACACCCTAATCCTTCCATCCCACTCCTCTAGAGTGGAGTGTCCCTACATAACAGTCCCTCACCCATGGTCAGAAGTCATATGAGGACCAGGAGCCTCCTCATACACTGGGGGCCTCTAAGGCAGTACCACCAGTGAAAAATGTCTCATTGCCAGGGAGAGAAAACTAAAAAACAAACAAAGAAAAAAAGTCTATGTCATGTTCCCTTTGGTCCATTGTTTGTAGTATAGAT
Source organism: Lophiomys imhausi (assembly GCA_907164525.1). Taxonomy (NCBI): domain Eukaryota; kingdom Metazoa; phylum Chordata; class Mammalia; order Rodentia; family Muridae; genus Lophiomys; species Lophiomys imhausi. Next base: position 4,038,269 of record CAJQZJ010027982.1, on the reverse strand, counting down.
ATTCTGTACTATATAGCTAAAATCCTACTATAAGTGAATAGATGCCATGTGCATCCTTCTGAGTCTGGATTAGCTCACTCAGGATGAGCTTCTCTAGTTCCATCCATTTGGCTGAAAATTGCATAATTTCATTGTTTCTGATAGATGAGTAATATTCCATTGTGTAGATGTACCACAGTTTTTTAATCCATTCTTCGGTTGAGGGACATCTAGGTTGTTTCCAGTTTCTAGCTATTACAAATAAGGCTGCTATAAACATAGATGAGGAAACTGCTTTATGATTCCGTGAAGAGGCATTTGGGTTTATACCCAGAAGTGGTATGGCTGGGTCCTGAGGCAGAGCTATACCAAGTTTTTTAAGATATAGCCAGACTGACCTCCATAGTGGTTGCACAAGCCTGCACTCCCACCAGCAGTGGAGGAAGGTTCCCCTTTCTACACACCCTCGCCGGCATGTGCTGTCATTTGAGCTTTTGATCTTAGCCATTCTGACAGGTATGAGATAGAATCTCAGAATTGTTTTGAGTTGCATTTCTCTGATGATTAAGGATGTTGAGCATTTCTTCAAGTGTCTCTCAGCCGTTAGGGATTCCTCTTTTGTGAATTCTCTATTCAGCTCCGTTCCCCATTTTTTGATTGGATTATTTGGTTTCTTGGCATTTAATTTCTTGAGTTCTTTATAGATTTTGGATATTAGCCCTCTGTCATATGTGGGGTTGGTGAAGATTTTTTTTTCCCAGTCTGTAGGCTGCTGTTTTGTTCGAATGACAGTGTCTTTTGCCTTACAGAAGCTTTTCAGTTTCATGAGGTCTCATATATTGATTGTTGGTCTTAGGTCCTGAGCTGTTGGTGTTCTGTTCAGAAAGTTGTAACCTGTGCCAATGAGTTTGAGGGTTTTTCCCACTTTTTCTTCACTTTTGATACTTCTATAACACAATCTTTTTAATTTTCCTTTGATTGCCTGACGAATTTAGGATAGCATATGCTGTGTGTGGAACAGTTGTTATTTGAAAAGATAGGAATAAGAAGATTAAGAAATTCAGAATAGACCAGTGCCATTGTGGGAGCAATTCAATCACAATAATGTGATACTCTGTTTAGAGAATAGTGTCTTTGACTGCATTTGAAAATCTTCCTTATAATGGTCTGTATGTGGATTTGTGTGTTTATTTCTGTGTGTGTTTGTGTGTAAGTGTGAGAAAGAGACAGAAAAACACAGAGACACAGAGATTTAAAATGACAGGACTAAATTATGTTACCATTATGTATATTATTTGCAATAAAATTTAGTATATACTTTTAATACTGATGTGTTAAATTTGATAGAAATATGCCCTACAACCTGAGTAAGAAAGAGTGAGAGACTGGCAGTATACATAGGGCCTATATAAGTTTGCACTAGGTGGAGACCCAGCACTGAGAAAAGTGAACAGAAGACCCCATTCCTAACCAAGAAGCTATCTTCAATTGATAACCACTTGTATATGAATAAATTGTGTTTCCAATGGAGTCTCACTGGTGATACAAATCATTCTTTTTTTTTTTTTTTTTTTGGTTTTTCGAGACAGGGTTTCTCTGCATATCTCTGGCTGTCCTGGACTCGCTTTGTAAACCAGGCTGGCCTCGAACTCACAAAGATCCGCCTGCCTCTGCCTCCCAAGTGCTGGGATTAAAGGCGTGCGCCACCACCGCCCGGCGATACAAATCATTCTTAAGAGCATATGGCATGCCTAACACTAGACAGTCAGCACCAGAAGAGCTCAGTGATATCTTTTAGGCTTCTTTGTCTGATGTTTTATTGGGGAATCTTCCTTCCTTCTTTCCTTTCTTCCTTCCTTCCTTTATTCTTTCTTTCCTTCCTTTCTTTCTGTTTACCTTATGTGCCCTTTGCATATATATTATGATTTCAGGTTTTTGGTTTTATAGGATTACTATGTGTACATAAGTGTATGTCTCTATGTCAATGTGTATTTCTAATTCTTTAGCTCTTTTTATTCTGTTTCTTTATTTCATTCTATATTGTATTTTTGTTATATCTTACCTTATAATTATTCTTTAGGTGTCTGTTTTTATTTTAAAGTAATGAAGAAAGAATATAGAATCAGATCGGAGGGGAGGGAGGCAGAATCTTGGAAGAGTTGGAAGAGAAGAAAAGATAATAAGAATATATTGTATTAAAAAAAATTTCACCAACCCCACATCTGACAGATGGCTAACATCCAAAATTTACAAAGAACTCAAGAAATTATATGCCAAGAAAACAAATAATCCAATAAAAAATGGGGAACAGAGCTAAACAGAATTCACAAAGGAGGAATCCCAAATGACTGAGAGACACTTGAAGAAACTGTAAGCATCCTTAATCATCAGAGAAATGCAACTCAAACGACTCTGAGATTCCATCTCACACCTGTCAGAATGACTAAGGTCAAAAGCTCAAAAGTCAGCACATGCTGGTGAGGTTGTGGAGAAAGGGGACCTCTCTGTCAGTGCTGGTGGGAGTGCAGGCTTGTGCAACCACTATGGAGGTCAGTCTGGCCATATCTTAGAAAACTTGGAATAGCTCTGCCTAAGGACCCAACCATACCACTTCTGGGTATACATTCAAATGATTCCTTGCCACATCACAAGGAAGTTTTCTCATCTATGTTCATAGCAGCCTTATTTGTAATAGCTAGAAACTGGAAACAACCCAGATGTCTTCCCCTCCACTGATGAATGGATTAAAAAACCGTGGTATATCTATACAATGTAATACTACTCAGCTATCAGAAATAATGTAATCATGCAATTTGCAGCCAAATGGATGGAACTAGAGAAGCTGATCCTGAGTGAACTAAACCAGACTCAGAAGGATGCACATGACATCTATTTACTTATAGTTGGATTTAGCCATATAGTACAGGATAACTATACTCCAACCAATGCACCAAAGGGAACATGAACATAGACATTTTTTCCTGTCAATGAGATACTTTGCCCTAGAGGTGGTGCCTTGTAGGCCCCAGTATATGAGGAGGCTCTTGTCCCTCATATGACTGCTGAACTGGGGCAGGGGACTGTTGTTTACAGACACTCCACTCCAGAGGAGTGGAATGGAAGGGATGGGGGGTAGAGGATAGGAATGCAGGACTAGGAGGGTTGGAAGAGGACACTGTGATTGAGATGTAACCTGAAGTAATAAATATAAAAAAAACAAATAAAATAAAAAAGTAAATGAATATGAATTTCTAAAATTCTTCAACTTTTGGTAATGTGTATTAACAATTGACCTTTAATCATGACTGTGAAGAAAACACCATGAGCATACACAAACTTCAACCTATATCCAGGATCTTTTTCTTTCGCATGTGTGTTTGGCTATGTTGTTTTGGAATTTGATGCAGAATATACTTTTGATTCTTAAAAAAAATCATACAAGATATTCAATTGAGGCCAAGATTGATACCAGTGGTTCTTAGTCTTCCTAATGCTGCAACTCTTTAATGTAGTTCCCCTGTCGTGGTGACCTTCAACCATAAAATTATTTTTATTACCATTTCATAACTGTAATTTTGTTAATGTTACAAATTGTAATGTAAATTTCTGATATGCAAGATATGTGATATGCAGTCCCTGTGAAAGGATTGTTTGATCTCCAAAAGGGTCATGACCCACATGTTGAGAACCACTGAACTAGACAAAGACTAATGTAAATAATCATCATGGTCTTTCTTAGTTACTGAGGATTGGTGTACATTACTAGATTGACAATTTACTATTTTCCCATGAATCTAAAAGATAGATCATTTTATTCCTCCAGATATATTCACATACAGGCACTTGCAACTTATTATTTGGAACCTTTCTTTGCATTGTTCTCACAGGATGCTTTCAGGAAAGATATATTTTTTTCAGGAAGAGAGAAGGCTCAGCAGAGTTAAATAAAATTTGGGTTTACAAAATTCTACAATGTATTTCAAATAAAAATGTTCTAGTTGAGTTGGATATAGAACTTTAAACTCATGGAGATGATTAGATAGTAGAATGTTAAAGTCAGGTGCCAAATACGTATGGACTGGACATTGGCAATGTATGCTAAGCCCTGTAACTCTCATAATAGTGGCCTAATTATTTTTGTTGTTTTGTATTGTATCTATTTTATAAGAGAAAGAACCATTTGTTGGACTGAAAAGGGGGGCTGTTGGGTAGAAAAAAGATATACCTTAAACTTAAAAAAAAAGGGAAGGGTATGGGGGATTGAGGGAGAAGTGGGTGGGAGGGTAGGACTGGGCGGGTAGGGAAGGCATTGCGATTGAGATGTAACTTGAAGAAATAAAAAATAAGTCAAAAAAAATATTCTAATATCATTCTGAACTGATGCTACACTTTGCGCTCAACCACAGAAAGCATGATCAGGGAAAAGACATGAAATCCAGCCCAGGATTAGTGTTCCAATATGTCATTTGTTTAGGGTCCCTGATGGATGTCACCTCTCTTTAAGCAGGAGCTTTGTGGCTACATTCAGCTTATTTTCTCCATAATGACTTTATGACTGAGTGAGAAATATGCCCCTTTTCATGTTTCTTCCGATATTGTTATTCTCATCATACAGTTATTCTTACTATTAACCTATGTTTGCAGGTAACTACAAAAGGATTATTCTTAGAGACTTGGGACATTTTCTTACATTACATCAGGATTTGCTTAGACAGTTGAGCCTAGCTGGGTTATATTGCAGATGATTATAGAGTACCTTTTCCTGATTTTAAAAATAGATCCTGTAAGTTATTTTAATAGAATCATAAAGGAAGCAGGGACTGGGGTAGATCACCACCTTTGCTTATCCTAGGTCATGTCCCCATGTATGTTTTCACAATATAGTAGAATGTAGCTTGAATTTCTTTTGTAAGTCAATTGTTTAAATGAATTTTACTGAACAGCTGAAGCTGAGGATTGGGAAATGCAGTACTAAGAAAATAGATGTTAGAAAGCATAGAGTTTGATTCAATCTAGCTGTGAGTGCTTCCTAGTCCTATCTAATAGAGGTAGCAAATCATAAGAAAATGGAAAAAGTAGTTATTGTATAGGGAATTCTCTCAGATGCTTACCAATTTTAAACTAAGGGCATGCAGGCCAGAATATAATACTAAGAACCTAAATAAACCATGAATTTATCAGTTCAGTTCTATTTACTGATATGGGGGGAAGCCATCTCTTTTTTTATTCTCCAACTCGTGAGAAGTTTCTTCATTAAATTGTCAAAAGTAACATTAACCATCATAAAAATTGAGTTTCCTACTTTGTGAGCAAAGGAGAGAATATTTAATAAATGATTAATGAATGAGAAGACTTTAAAGAAAATTAAGTTCAGAAACTCCATTACAAATGAACTAAACTCTGATGTAGAAAGAAAAAATAAATGTGAAGTTTGCATTTGAGTATGTGAAACCACAAGAAAACACTTAAAAGTACTTTTCATCTTAAAATTGTATCTTGAGAAAATGCCAAAATTAGTCACTAAAACTTTACAATATTACAAAAATGCAGTTTATTTGAGGCACTGAGTGTAATGAAATGTATACTTTATTCTTTGCTTATTGCATTTGTTTTTTTTTAAATAATTTATTTTTTATTTCTTCAAGTTACATCTCAATCACAATCCCCTCCCTACTCCCCCCTCCAGTCCCACCCTTCCACCCTCCTCCCCCTCAGCCCCACCATCCTCTTCCCTTCTTTTTTTTTTTTTTTTTTTAGTTTAAGGTATTTATTTTTCCCCCCAACAGCTCTCCCTTTCAGTCCAAATAATGGTTCTTTTTCTTATAACTATAAATACAATACAAAACAACAGAAATAAATAGGCCACAATTATAAGAGTTATATGGCTTAGCATACATTCCCAATGTCCAGTCCATATGTATTTGGCACCTGACTTTAACATTCTACTATCTAACCATCTCCATGAGTTTAAAGTTCTATATCTAACTCAGCTTTCATACTAACTTGCCTCATAATTTTAAAAATATCTTCTTAGTAAAGATTCTATCTTAAGACATAAAAAATGAATATCAATATCTATAACCAGATATGTATCTATGTATAGTAAGAGAATCATTTGAAATGTAGATAAAAAATAATCTGTAGAATTTAGAATAGTATGATAATTTATCAGATATATACAGGTAATTACAAAAGGAGATTTAATTCACATTAATTATTTTTGGTCTTCAGCTCTTTGATAGGAGAATAAGAACTTGTATTTATGGTGAGCTCTTTAATATGTGGTTCATATTGGTACAATGTCTAAAGTAACAATGAAGCTAGAGAAGCTGATTAATATGCAAATTTTAGACGGATCCAAAAAAATATTCCACAACATAGAAACAGAAGGTACGTTCTTAAATTCAATTTATAAGGCCTCAGTCCCTGTGACACCCAAACCACACAAAGACGGAGCAAAGACAGAGTTTCAGACCAGTCTCCCTCATGAGCACTGCTGTAAAAGTACTCACTAAAATACTCTCACAAAGTGAATGCAAGAACACATCAAAAAGATCACCCACCATGATCAAGTAAGCTTCACTCCAGAGATGCAGGGGTCATTCAACATATAAAAATGTCAATCTAATCTGCCTTAAAAATAAAAGGAAAGAAAAAACTCACATGATCATCTCTGCAGATGCTGAAAACACCTTTGACAAAATCCAACAACCCTTCCTAAGAGCTTGGAGAGATCATGGATACAAGTGTTATACCTAAACATGACAAAAGCATTATACAGAAAGCTTATAGCCAACATCACATTAATATAGAGAAACTCAAAACAATTCCACTAAAATCAAGAACAAGAGAAGACTGTCCACTATCTTTGTATGTATTTAATATAGTACTTGAAGCTTTAGTTTGGGAAATCAGACAAGTGAAGGACATCAAGAGCATACAAATTACAAAGAAAAAAAGTTCAAATATCACAATTTGTAGATCCTATGATAGTATATATAATTCACCCTAAAAATTCTACCAGGTAACTGCTACAGCTGATAAATAATTTCAGCAATGTAGTTGGATACAAGGTTAGCCAAAAAACAAGACAAATTAAATGTAGCCCTTCTATATACAAATGACAAATAGACTGAGAAAGAAATCATGGATACCTTTCACAATAGCCTCAAAGAACATAAAATATTTTAGAGGAATTCTAATCAAGCAAGTGAAATATTTGTATGATGTTAACAAAAAAGGGTCATTTCATGGAAGAAAAAAGATTTCAGAAGATACTAAGATGTTAGATGCTCATGAATTGGTAGGATTAACAAAGTAAAAACTGTCATCTCTCAAAGCAATCCACACATACACAATCCTAACAAAATTCCAAAACAACTCATCCGAAATCTTGAAATGACTTTTCTCATCTTCTTATGGAAACATTAAAATCCCATGATAGTTAAACTAATCCTGAACAATAAAAGAACTGCTAGAGGTATTATCATCCTCTTTTTCAAATTGTACTACAGAGCTATAGTAATAAAAGATCATTGTGTTGTCACCAAAACAGACATGTTGATCAATGGAATACCATCAAATACCCTGCCTGATATAAATCCTCACATGTATGGATCTGAAAAAAATTTTATAAAGAATCCAGGAACACACACTGAAAACAAAAAGATAGCATCTTTAACAAATGGAACTGATCAACCTGGATGGCTATGCACTTAAGTATCCAAATAGAGCTGTATTTATAACTTTGTACAAAATTCAATTCCAATTGGATAAAAACACCTCACTATAACATCAGATACACCAAATCTGGTAGATAATGAAGTGGACATTAACATTGAACAAATAGACACAGGAAAAGACTTTCTGAACAAAACATTGATGACACAGATACTAAGAACAATAATTAGTAAATGAGACCTCAACAAATTGAAAACCTACATGCTAAGATCACTATCATTCAGACAAAATAGCAGCTTGCTGAATGGTGATATATTTTTTTACCAACTACATATCTGACAGAGCACTAATATCCAAAATATATAAAGACTTCCAAAAAGGACATCAATAAAATAAATATATTCTAATTAAATATTAGGATACAGATCTAAACAGAGAACTCTCAAAAGATGATATTCAAATGTCCTTAAAGAAATGTTAAACATCTTTACTTGCCAGAGAAACGCAAATTAAATCTACTTTGAAATTTCATCTGACCCCTGTAAGTATGGCCAAAATCAATAAAACATATGAGAGACTAAATGGTGATGAGTCCAAATGGGAGGGGAAGTGAAGAGAAATTGGGATGATTTGGGGATGCAGAAACAATAATTTGAGCATATTTACAAAAGTGAATTTTCTTTTTTTTTCCTTTATTTTTTATTTCTTCAAGTTACATCTCAATCGCAGTCCCCTCCCTATTCCCCCTCCAGTCCCACCCTCCCACCCTCAACACCCCCATCCTCTTCCCTTTTTTTTCTTTTAAGTTTAAGGTATACCTTATTTCCCCCTACAGTTTCTCCTTTCAGTCCAACAAATGGCTCTTTCTCTTATAATAATAAATACAATACAGTACAACAGAGGTAATTAGGCCACAGTTATGAGGGTTATATGGCTTAGCGTACATTCCCAATGACCAGTCAATATGTATTTGGTACCTGACTTTAACATTCTACTATCTAAACATCTCCATGAGTTTAAAGTTCTATATCTGACTCAACATTCATACTAATTGCAACACAATTTTAAAAGTATCTTCTTAGTATCAACATTCATACTAATTGCAACACAATTTTAAAAGTATCATACTAATTGCAACACAATTTTAAAAGTATCTTCTCTTGACTCCTAAACAACTCAAAATTTAATTATGAGACTCTATCTATCTGTTCTTCAATCACCTCAGAGTCCTGAGAGGGATAAATGTATCTGATTTTATAGGAAGTACAGGGTCTGCAGCTTCCCAAACTAAGAAATGACATACCAGTGGCTGCCTGGACAGTTCCCATTTTCTCTCCATACATTACAGCATCGCTCTTCAGGCTTTTGGCCCCGCTTCTCTGACAGACATTGCTTGTAGAGCAGGGGTTATGAAGGACTTACCTACCCTGGTCTTGGCAGAGTTAGGCTGTCGATTTACCTGCTTCCAGGTTTTGTCCTTTTTGGGCAGCATTCTGTCTACAGTTGGAGCAAGGGGCTTCGCCTACCAAGAGATAGGATTGCGACTAATTCAATCATCTCCCACTGGAGATTCTTCAATGCTCATCTTCTACTTGGAAGAGAATAGGGGGTGCTGTCAGGAGTTGATATGTCTTGATTTAAAAAAATCTAAAGTTACGAAAACATCTTTGAATGCCATATTCTGCAGATCTCTTGAGGTTTTGAAGAGGCCCTATCTATCTCTTATATTAGGGTAAGCAGATGTTGCTTGTCTCATAGCAGGTTTATTTCTGATTAGCTTAGCAAGTAACTATAATAGGCTGTCATAGTACCTAACAGAATGACAGGCTTGCATAACCATTAGTTTGCATTTCTTAATTATCCTAAACAGTTTATGACAGTTAGTAGTAAAAGGCCGAAACATCACATTTCATTTTTTTTCTTTACCTCCTAACCCTTCCATCCCATTTCTCTGAGGTGGGGTGTCCTTATAAAACAGTCCCTCATCTCAGTTGAGAGGTCGTATGAGGGCCAAGAGCCTCTTCATTCATTGGGGATCTATGAAGCAGTACCATCAGTGAAAAGTGTCTCGTTGCCTGGGAGAGAGAACTACTAAACAAACAAATCAATAAGCATACAATAGATAAAAAAGACTAAAAAACAGAAAAAAATATAACTAATATATAAAAAATAAATAAAAAATAAAAATTAAAAATAAGAAGTCTATGTCCAAGTTCCCTTTGGTGTGTTAGTTGTGGTATTGATACCTTCTACTATGTAGCTAAAATCCTACTATAAGTGAATAGATGCCATATGTGTCCATCTGAGTCTGGGTTAGTTCACTCAGGATGAGCTTTTCTAGTTCCATCGATTTGGCTGCAAATTGCATAATTTCATTGTTCCTGATAATATTCCATTGTATAGATGTACCACAGTTTTTTTAATCCATTCTTTGGTTGAGGGACAATGGGTTGTTTCCAGTTGCTAGCTATTACAAATAATGCTGCTATGAACATAGATGAGGAAACTTCCTTGTGATTCGGTGAGGAGTCATTTGGATGTATACCCAGAAGTGGTATGGCTGGGTCCCAAGGCAGAGCTATTCCAAGTTTTCTAAGATATCCAGACATCACCAGACTGACCTCCATAGTGGTTGCACAAGCCTGAACTCCCACCAGCAATGGAGGAAGGTTCCCCTTTCTCCACATCCTCTCCAGCATGTGCTGTCATATGAGCTTTTGATCTTAGCCATTCTGACAGATGTGAGATGGAATCTCAGAGTCGTCTTGAGTTGCATTTCTCTGATGATTAAAGATACTGAGCATTTCTTCAAGTGTCTCTCAGACATTAGTAGTTCCTCCTTTGTGAGTTCTCTGTTTAGCTCTGTCCCCCATTTTTTGATTGGATTATTTGTTTTCTTGGCATTTTATTTCTTGAGTTCTTTGTAAATTTTGGATATTAGCCCTCTGTCAGATGTGGGGTTGATGAAGATTTTTTTCCCAATCTGTAGGCTGCGGTTTTGTTCTAATGACAGTGTCTTCTGCCTTACAGAAGCTTTTCAGTTTCATGCGCTCCCATTTATTGATTGTTGGTCTTAGGTTCTGAGCTGTTGGTGTTCTGTTCAGGAAGTTGTCCCCTGTGCCAGTGAGTTCGAGGGTTTTTCCCACTTTCTCTTCTAGTAGATTTCGTGTGTCCGGCTTATGTTAAGGTATTTGATCCACTTGGGCTTAAGTTTTGTACAAGGTGATAAGTATGGGTCTAATTTCATTATTTTACATGTGGACATCCGGTTGGACCAGAACCATTTGTTGTAGATGCTATCCTTTTTCCATTGTACGGTTTTGGCTTCTTTGTCAAAAATTAAGTGACCATAGGTGTGTGGGTTCATTTCTGGGTCTTCTTTCGACTCCATTGATACTATTTCTATACCAGTACCATGCTGTTTTTATTACTATTGCTCTGTAGTACAGCTTGAAATCTGGGATGGTGATACCTCCAGTTGTTTTTTTATTGTACAGGATTGATTTAGCTATTCTGGGTTTTTTTGTTGTTCCATATGAAATTGAGAATTGCTTTTTCCAGGTCTATAAAGAATTGTGCTGGTGTTTTGATAGGAATTGCATTGAATCTGTATATTGCTTTTGGTAGGATGGCCTGTTTTATTATGTTGATCCTGTATATCCATGAGTATGGGAGGTCTTTCCATCTTCTGATGGCCTCTTTAATTTCTTTCTTCAAGGACTTGAAGTTCTTGTTGTACAGGTATATTGGTATTTGCTCTTCTTTGAAAGTCTGGTAGAATTCTGTACTAAAACTCTCTGGCCTTAGGACGTAAATCTACTTTTTTTTTTTTTTTGATTGGGAGATTTTTTTGATGACTTCTTTTATTTCAGTAGGGGTCGTATTTCTATTTATTTATTTATTTATTTATTTATTTATTTATTTATTTATTATTTGTTTGTTTATTTATTTATTTATTTATTTATTGTTTCATCTGATCTTGGTAAGTGGCATCTTTCAAAAATCTGCCCAGTTCTTTTATATTTTCCATTTATGTGGAGTACATGTTTTTGAAGTATGAGGTAATGGTTCTTTGGATTTTCAACGTGTTGGTTTATGAAACCCCCTTTTCCAGATTTTGTTAATTTGGATATTGTCTCTCTGCCTTTTAGCTAGTTTGGTTAAGAGTTTGTCTATCTTAATGATTTTTCTAAAGAATAAACTCGTTTCATTGATTCTATCTATTGTTCTCTTTGTTTCTATGTTATTGATTTCAGACCTGAGTTTGATTATTTCCTGCCATCTAGTCTTCTTGGGTATGTTTGCTTATTTTTTTTCTAAAGATTTCAGGTATTTTATTAAATTGTTAGTATGAGATCTCATTAATTTTTTTATGAAGGAACTTTGTGCTATGAAGTTTCCTCTTAGCAATGCTTTCATTGTGTATTATAAGTTTGGGTATGTTGTGACTTGTTTTCATTGAATTCTAAGAAGTCTTTTATTACTTTCTTTATTTCTACTTTGGTCAGTGATCATTTGGTAGAGAGTTGTTCAGTTTGTATCAGTTTGTAGGCTTTCTGTTGCTATTGAAAACTAGCTTTAAACCATAGTGGTCTGTTAACACACAGGGTTATTTCAATTTTCTTGTATCTGTTGAGACTTGCTTTGTGACTAGGTACGTGATCAATTTTGGAGAGGGTCCAATGATGATGAGAAGAAGGTATACTCTTTTGTGTTTGGGTAAAATATTCTGTAGCTATCTGTTATGTCCATTTGATTCATAACATCTGTTAACTGTATTATTTCTCTGTTTAGTTTTGTCTTGATCTATCCATTGGTCAGATTGGGGTGTTGAAGTTTCCCTCTATTAATGTATGAGGACAAATGTATGATTTATGCTTTAGTAATACTTTCTTACAAATGAAATATGGGCATCTATGCATTTGGGGCATAGATGTTCAGAACTGAGATGTCATCTTGGTGGAGTTTTCTTTAATAAGAATGAAGTGTCCTTCCCCCATCTCTTTAGGCTAATTTTGGTTGGAAATGTGTTTTGTTAGATATTAGAAAGGCTACATCAGCTTGTTTCTTGTGTCCATTTGCTTGGAAAAACTTTTTCCTGCCCCTTACTCTGAAATAATGTCTATCTTTGATGATGAGGTGTGTTTCTTGTATGCAGGAGTTCTTGTTAGATAAATAAGACAACTAAGGAGATCAAGGGGATACATATTTGAAAGCAAGAAGTCAAATTATCCCTGTTTGCAGACAACATGATAGTATACATAACTGACCACAAAAATTCCACCACCGAACTCTGACAGTTGATAAACACCTTCAGTAAGGTGGCTGAATACAAAATTAACTCAAAAATTGGAAGCCCTTCTTTATACAAAAGATAAATGGGCTGAGAAAGAAATTAGTGAAACAACACCCTTCACAATAGCCACAAACAATATAAAGTACCTGGCAGTAACTCTAACCAAGCAAGTGAAAGATCTGTATGACCAGATCTTCAAGTCCTTGAAGAAAGAACTTGAAGAAGACATCAGAAGATGGAAAGATCTCCCAGGCTCATGGATATTTGGGACCAACATAATAATAATGGCCATCCTGCCAAAAGCAATATACAGATTCAATGCAATCCCTGTCAAAATACCAACATAATTCTTTATAGACCTGTAAAAAACAATTCTCAACTTCATATGGAATAACAAAAATCCCAGAATAGCTAAATCAATCCTGTATAATAAAAACACATCTGGAGGCATCACCATCCCAGATTTCAAACTATACTACAGAGCAATAGTAATAAAAACAGCATGATAATGGTATAGAAACATACCAGTGGATCAATGGACTTTTTTTACATTCATTTTTTTTAATCCTGTGTCTTTTTTTTTTGGTAATTGAGTCCACTGATGTTGAGAGATATTAATAACCAATGATTTTTAATTTGTTATTTTGATTTTGTTGATGGTGATGTGTGTGTGTGTGTGTGTGTGTGTGTGTGTGTGTGTCTGTGTGCATGGATCCCTTCTTTTGTTTTTTGTTGGTGTGAAATTATTTATTTCCTGTTTACTTGGGTGTAGTTAACCTCCTTCAGTTGAAGTTTTTCTTCTAGTGTTTTCTGTAGGGCTGGATTTGTGCCAAGATGCTGTTTTGTTTGTTTGTTTGTTTTGTTTTGTTTTTAGAATATCTTGTTTTCTTCATCTATGGTGATTGAAAATTTTTCTGTGTATAATAGTCTGGATTAGAATCTGTGGTTTCTTAGGGTCTGCAATACATCTTTCCAGGCCGATCTTGCTTAAAAACAGAGACAATCTGCTTAGAAGTCATGTGTAATTCTAACAGGTCTGCCTTTACTTGACCTTTATACTTTTGTAGCTTTTAATCTTCTTTCTTTTTTTCTGTACATTTAATGTTTTCATTTTTATGTGGCAAGAGGATTTTCTTTTCTGGTTCAATCTATTTAGTGTTCTGTAGGATTATTGTACATTTATATGCTTATCATTCTTTAGGTTAGGGAAATTTTCTTCTATGATTTTGTTGAAAATATTTTCTGGGTTTTTGATCTGGGAATCTTTTCCTTCTTCTATTCCTATTCTTAGGTTAGGTCTTTTTGTGGTGTCCCAGATTTCCTGGATGTTTTGTGTTAGGAACTTTTTAGATTTAACATTTTCTTTGACTGATGTATCAATTTCTTCTATGTTGTCTTCTAAGCTGGAATTTCTCTCTTCCATCTTTTGTATTTTATTGATGATGTTTACTTCTGTAGTTTCTTTTCTTTTATCTTGTTTTTCCAACTCCAGGATTCCCTTCAGTTTGTGTTTTCCTTATTGTTTATATTTCCATTTTTATTTCTTGAAATGATTTATTCATTTCCTTAACCTGTTTTTCCACCCTGGGGAGGGGTGCAGTTTGAGGCTGTTGGGCAGACTTTATGGAACAGAAAATAACTTTTTAATGTTGTCTCTAAATGAAGCTATTTTAATTCAAATTTGCATTTATTATTCTTACTTTTTAACAAATTGTGATGAATATACATTTATATAAATATATTTTAAATCTGTTAATAACGTTATCATTTTCATGTATTCAGTTTACATATTTTATTCTCTATTGCTAAATAGTCTTATATTTTCCAAATAAACTAAATGTCATATTAATATCATTTAAATATCTCTGTATTCATTTAAAAACATAATTTTAAGTAAAATTGAATTACATTAGTCCTCACTGCTTTTCTCCCTCCAACGCCTCCTAGGTTCCTTTTGATTCCTCCCCTTACAAGCTGATATCCTCTTTTTTTATTATTATTGTTACATATACACATGCACACATGTATATGTATATATATGCACAAACATATAAATATAATTTGCTGAGTCTGTTTTGCTGTTTGCATGTCAGTCTCAGTACTGATGACTCAGCATTTGAAAACCAACAAGGAGATTCATCCCTATGAGTGACTAATTCTTCCCTCAGTCATTCTTAGTATCCTGTAATTCTTTATATTGGTGTTGAACACTATGAAAATTTCCTCTTCTATATTAGCATACCCTTGGATATTGTTCTTGTTGTGTAACGTAGCAACTTCCAAGACTGCTTCATAATGGACTTCATGGTATTCTGGCTCTTATAATCTTTCCAGTCCCTCTTTTGTGATATTCTATGTGGCGTTGTTGATGACCCAGTCCTTCCAATTGAAAGTTTGCCTGGTTAAAAAAGATGGCTCATATTATCCATGGGGTCTCCATTGCATTAGGTTTCCACTTTGCTCCCATAATGCCCTACAGTTCCAAATATTGCTTCTACCCCTACTTGATCACTACTGTTTCCAACCTACCTGCCCCCAGTGCACATGTGAAATCTATTCTATTTCCCCTTTCCAGGGAGATTCTTGCTTCCCCCTTAATCCCTTCTTGTTACTTAGCCTCTCTGGGTCTGTGGATCATAGCATGGTTGTCTTTTAGTTTGTAGCTAATATCCCTTTATAATGAGTACATACTATGTTTTTCTTTATAAGTCTAGGTTACCTCACTCAGCATCATTTTTTTTCTAGTTCTATCCATTTGTCTGAAAATTTCATGATGTCATTGTTTTTAACAGCTGAGTAATACTTCATTATGTAAATGTACCACATTAAAAAAAGCATTCTTTTGTTGTTTCCAGTTTCTAGCTATTATGAATAAAGCTGCTATGAACACAGTTGAACAAGTGTCCCCTTGTGACAGGATGAAACATCCTTTGGCTATATACCCAGGAGAGGTGTA
The DNA here is from genome assembly GCA_907164525.1 of Lophiomys imhausi. Lineage (NCBI taxonomy): Eukaryota > Metazoa > Chordata > Mammalia > Rodentia > Muridae > Lophiomys > Lophiomys imhausi. The sequence continues at coordinate 4,022,358 of CAJQZJ010027982.1, read as the reverse complement.
TTTGGATCATGAGGTAGATCCATTCTCAATTTTCTGAGAAACTTTCATACTGATTTTCCTGGGAGGCCTGCTCTTTTCTAAGGGGAGGCAGAGGAGTAGCGAATCTGGGGGAGAGCAGAGGTGGAGAAGAGACATTAGGAAGGGGGAGGCAGGGGAAACTGTGGTCAAGAAGTTGTATATGACAGAAGAATAAAAAAAACAAATAACAGAATAAAACTGAGGAAAATAATGAAAGCTTCAATAGTAGTAGATAGGCATGGCTCTTTGGTACATGTCCACATGGGCATTTACAATTGCACATGCCTGTGTGAGTGTGTGTGTGTGTGTGTGTGTGTGTGTGTGTTTATGTGTGTGAAACTAGAATCATGCATTTTCTTACAATAAATGGGGAGTGATTATGGCTGTCTTTTTTGACTTCCACCTTCTTTAAAATGCTTTAAATAATGAATGACTTCAGCATTCCATAGTCATAAAATAATTAAATAAAAACAGGTTACTGTAACCAAATTTAATAATTTTGATGATATTTTCATATTCAACTTTAGTGAAAGAAACAGGAAGGTGGGAATAAAAGAAGGGCAATAGATCAGAAAAGAGAAGAGACTTTAATGAGAGAGTACTGACTATAGCTGAGATTCAGATGTTTATTTTTGAGTTTCGCATTTACCAATTGCTGAACTAGCTTTATGGAGTTTAACAATATCAGAGTCAATATTAGACCCCTCTGAACAATATATAAATGAAAAGAGAAAAAAGATGCTTTTGCAATCATATGTATTCACAAATTTGGGTACTAAAATGAGAAAGAAAAATGCCTGGGGAATTAAAAGGTTTTGGTTACAGATGGAAGATATTAGTATATATTTTGTGCTATGACAATAAACTGGGAAAAATTATGATTCAATAGGGAACATGGATTTCTGACTCTTTAGTTTTATTATATTTATTTATTACTTCAAGTTACATCTCCATCATAGTCCCCTTTTGTTCCAACCCTCCTACCCTCTACCCCCTTTCCAACCTATCCTACTCCTCTGGTGTGGGGTGCCACAGAACCCCTCACTTCAACAATCATATGAGGGTTAAGAGCTATGTCTTGCACTGAAGGCCAACATGGGAGTTCCACTAGGGTGAAGTGTCCCACTAACAAGTAACAAAGTTCAAGTTCCTGTTCCTTTCAGTCTGTTGATTGTAGGTTAGTTATTCTGTACAATATGGCCAAATTCCAGTCATAAGTGAATAAATGCCATGTGTATCTTTCTGGATTAGCTCACTCAGAGTGAGCTTTTCTAGTATCATCCATTTGGATGCAAATTGCATGATTTCCTTGTTTTTGATAGCTGAGTAGCATTCCATTGGGTAAATATACCATAGTTTTTTATTCATTCTTTGGTTGAAAGACATCTGGGATGTTTCCAGTTTCTTCTAGCTATTACAATAATGCTTTTATGAGCATACTTCAGGAGATGTCCTTGTGGTTTTGTGAGGAACCTTTTGGATATATGCCCAGGAGTGGTACAGCTGGGTCTTGAGTTGTCTAAGATATCGCCAGACTGGTTTCCATAGTGGTTGTACAAGTTTGCACTCCCACCAGCAATGGAGGAGTGTTCCCCTTTCTCCACAACCTTGTCAGCCTCTGCTGTTATTTGAGGTTTTTTTTTATTTTATTTTCACCATTCTGACGGGTGTGAGATGGAATCAAAGAGTTGTCTTGAATTGCACTTCAATGATGATTAAGGATGTTGAACATTTCTTCAAGTGTCTCTTGGCAATTTTAGATTACTTTTTTTGTGAATCATGGTTTAGCTTTCTACCCCATTTTTTATTGGATTATTTGGTTTTCTGGTATTTAATTTCTTAATTTCTTTATAAAATTTGGATAATAGCTCTTTGTCAGATGTCGGGTTGGCAAAGATCTTTTCCCAATCAGTAGGTTCCTGTTTTGTTCTATGTCCGTTGCCTTACAGAAGATTTTCAGCTTCATAAGGTCCCATTTATTGATTGTTGGTCTTAGAACCTGAGCTACTGGTGTTCTGATCAGTAAGTTGTCATTTGGGCTAATGAATGTGAGGCTTTTCCCCATTTTTTTCTTCTATTAGATTTAGTGTATTGGGCTTTATGTTAAGATCTTTGATCTACTTGGACTTAAGTTTTGTGCAAGGTTATAAATACGGATCTATTTGCATTCTTTTGCATGTTGACAACCATTTAGACCAGCACCATTTGTTGAAGATGCTTTCTTTATCCATTGTATGGTTTTGGTTTCTTTATCAAAAATTAAGTGACTATAGGTGTGTAAACTCATTTCTGGGACTTTGATTCAATTCCTTTGATCAACTGGTCTGTTTCAATTCCAGTACAATGCTGTTTTAATTACTATTTCTGTGTAGGATAGCATGAAATCTGGGATGGAGGATACCTCCATATGTTTTTTTGCTGTACATGATTGATTTAGCTATTATTTTTTTTTGTTTTTGTTTTTCTATATGAAGTTGAGAGATGTTCTTTCAAGTTCTGTAAGAATATTGCTTTTGGTTGGATGGTCATTTTTATTATGTTGATCCTACCTATCCATGAACTTGGGAGATCTTTCCATCTCCAATTTCTTTCTTTAAGAACATGAAATTCTTGTCATACAGGTCTTTTACTTGCTTGGTTAGAGTTACTGCCTGGTATTTACATTATTTCTGGGTATTGTGAAGGGTGTTGCTTCTATAATTTTTTTCTCAGTCCTTTTAATTTTGTGCAAACAAGGGCCACCAACTTTTTTTGAATTATTTTTTTTCCAGTATGATTGCTGTTTGTCCCTTTATTACTAGATGGTAAAGGATGTATATCCAAGTCTCTCCAACTATATAAATTTATACTGAATTATTTTTTTTATCTAGCCACCTTGCTGAAGGTTGTAGGAGTTCTCTGGTGGAATTTTTGGGGTCATTTATGTATAGTATCATATCATTTGTGAAGAGGGATACTTTGACTTCTTTCTAATTTGTATCCCTTTGACCTTGTTTCGATTTCTTTTTGGTCTAGCTAGAACTTCCAGTATTATGTTGAAGAGCTATGGTGAGAATGGACATCTTTTCTTTGTCCCTGATTTTAGAGGAAATGCTTTAAGTTTCTCTCCATTTAATTTGATGTTGGCTACTGGCTTGCTGTATGTTGCCTTTATTATTTCTAGGTTTGATCCTTGCATGCCAGTTTTCTCCAAGGCTTTTAGTATTAAGGTATGTTAGATTTTGTCAAATGCTTTTTCAGCATCTATCGAGATGATCATGTGGTTTTTTTTCTCTCAGCTTGTTTATATGGTGGATTACGTTGATGGATTTTCATATGTAGAACCAGAACTACATTCTTGGGATGAAATCTACTTGGTCACTTGGTCATGGTGTATGATAATTTGATATGTTCTTGGATTAGGTTTGCAAGTATTTTAATGTCTTTGTTCAAGAGGAAAATTGGTCTGGAATTTTCTTTGTTGGGTCTTTGTGTGGTTTAGGTATCAGGGTAACTGTTTTCTCATCAAATAAATTTGGCAGTGTTCCTTCTGTTTCTATTTTGTGAAAGAATTTGATGAATATTGGTATTAGCTCTTTTTTGAAAGTCTGGTAGAATTCTGTGCTGAAATCATCTGGTCCTGATCTTCTATGGTTGGGAGACTTTTAATGACTTCTTCTATTTCCTTAAGGGTTATAGGACTGTTTAATTTGTTAGCCTGATCTTAATTTAATTTTGGTGGATGGAATTTATCAATAAAATTTTCCATTTCACTTAGGTTTTCAAATTTTGTGGGATACAGGTTTTTGAAGTAAGACATGAAGATTTTGGATTTCCTCATTGTTTGTGGTTATTTCTCTCTTTTCATTTCTGATTTTATTGGTTTGGATATTTTCCCTCTAGTTAGTTTGGCTGAGGGTTTGTCTATTTTGTTGATATTTTTCAAAGAACCAATTCTTGATTTTGCCTATTCTTTGTATTATTCTTTTTGTTTCTAAATTATTAATTTCTACCCTGAATTTGAAGATTTCCTGCCATCTGCTCCTCTTTGGAGTGTTTGTTTCTTTTCCCTTTTCTAGTGCTTCTAGTTCTGCTGTTAAGTTGCTAATATGAGCTATTGCCATCTTCTTTTTGAAGGCACTTAGTGTTGTGAACTTTCCTTGTAGCACTGCTTTCATTGTGTCCCATAGGTTTGGATATGTTATACTTTCTTTTTCATTGAATTTTTAGGCATTCTTCGATTTCCTTCTTTATTTTTTCCCTTACCCATGGGTCACTGAGTTTTTCAGTTTGCATGAATGTGTAGTCTTTTTGTTGTTTCTGAATTCCAGCTTTAATCCGTTGTGGTCTGATAAGATAGAAGGGGTTATTTCAATTTTCTTTTACATGTTGAGGATTACTTTGAGATTGACTATATGGTCAATTTTGGGGAAGAGTTGTGGTGGTAGAAGAAGTTATATTCTTTTGTGTTTGGGTGAAATTTCTGTTGTTATATGTTAGGTTCATTTGGTTCATGACCTTTGCTAGTCTCCTTACTTCTGTTTGGATTCTGTCTTAATGAGCTGTCCATTGATGTGAGCAGGGTGTTGAAGTCTCCCACTATTAATGTGTGGGAATTAATGTGTGGTTTATGATTTAGCATAGTTTCTTTTACAGTGTGGGTGTCTTTGTATTTGGGGCATAGGTATTCAGTATTGAAAGGTCATTTTGATGAAAATTTCCTTTAACAAGTATGTAGCGTCCTTCCCTATCTTTTTTGATTAATTTTGGTTGAAAGTCTATTTTATTTGATATTAACATGGCTACTGCAGGTTGCTTCCTGGGACCGTTTGTTTGGAAAATCTTTTCCCAGCCATACTCTGAGGTAAAATCTATCCTTTTAGTGGGGTATATTTCTTGTATGTAGCAAAATAATGGGTCTTGTTTACAGATCCATTCTGTAAGCTCATGTCCATTTATTGAGGAGTTGATTCCATTGATGTTGCTGGATATTAATGACCATAGGTTTTTATTTCCTGTTATTTTTATGTAGGTGGTGGTAGTGTGTTTCTTTTGGTTTAGCTGCAGTGAAGTTTTTATTTCCGGTGTTTTCTTGGGTGTAGTTACCTTTCTGGGTTGGAATTTTCCTTCTGATCTTCAGTAGAGCTAGATTTTTGGAGAGATATTGGTTAAATTTGGTTTTGTCAGGGAGTATTTTGTTTTCTCCATCTATGATGATTGAAAGTTTTGTTGGGTATTGTAGTCTGGGCTGACACCTGTGATCTCTTTGGGCTTATAAGATGTCTGCCCAGGCCCTTCTGGCTTTTGCAGTTCATCAGGGGAAGTCAGGTGTAATTCTGATGGGTCTGTCATTATATGTTACTTGGTCTTTTTCTCTCACAGCTTTTTATATTTTTTCTTTGTTCTGTATACTTGGAGTTTCAATTATTATGTGCCAGGAAGAATTTATTTCCTGGTCTAATCTAGTTGTTGCTCTGTATGCTTCTTGGACTTTTGCTAGCATCTCTTTCTTTAGGTTTGGGAATTTTTCTTCGATGGCTTTGTTGAAAATATTTCCTGGACCTTGGATTCAGTAGTCTTTTCTTTCATCTATGCCTATAATTCTTAGGTTCTGTCTTTTCTTTGATTTACTGGATGTTATGGGTGAGGAATTTTTAGACTTCTCATTTTCTTTGCTTGTTGTACTGATTTTTTCAATCAAGTCTTCCATGCCTGAGATTCTGTCTTCCACTTCTTGTGTACTGTTTGGGATATGCATGTATATATTCCTGTTCTCTTTCCTTGGTTTTCCACCTCCAGGATTATCTCTGCTCATGTTTTCTTTATTTCTTCCATTTCCAATTTCATGTCTTGAACTGTTTTATACCTTCCCTGCTGCAATTTGGTTGTCTTCACCTGAAGTTCTTTCATACCCTTATCTCTTTCCCATTCTTGTTTGGCTGAGGTAGCTTGGAGGTCTCTAATGTAATTCTCCATTTCTTTCATTTGTAAAATTGTGATTTCTTCAAATTCATCCAGGGATTTATTTTCTTCTATTAAAGCATCTATCATTATCATAAGTATAGATTTGTCATCATTTTCATGTATTTCAGCTGTAGTGGGATGGTCAGGGCTTTCTATATTAGTCAGCTGAATTTTGTTGGAGTTGTATTTCCCTGACTTTTGTCGATTTTGTTCTTTTGCTGTCCTTTAGTCATCTGGTTGTCCTTAGCTGATTGTTCCTAGTGTCTTCTGAACCTAGTGCCAAGAAAGGAGATTTGGTGTAGAGGTTGTATAATCTTGGTGCTCTGTAGCTCTCCACAAGCTGGGTGGGGCCTTATGTTGGAGGTTGGATCTCAGTGAGCCTACAGAAGCTCATCCCTTCCTGCTATATCCTGACTGGTTACTCAGATCAGGGATTGGCATGGGATGTGGTATTGCAGCATACAGATTCCTGAAATCCAGCTGGCCTTTCTTGTGAGGTCAGTGGGGATCACAGGAACACAGACTGTGGGTTAGAACTGCAGTTCTCCTGCAGCTCATTTGTGAGGTCCAAGGGTTAGATCTATGGTAGTGGTCCCCTTAAGTAGCTCCTATTTAGTTCCAGGAGCACCCTGTGACTCTCAGCCAGAAACATTGAACTGGTGCGGTCTGCCTTACTTGGGCAGCAGGCAGTGGACAAGAACACAGTGTTCCAGGGCTGGGACTCTAGATGCTATAGATTGGGTGCCTAGTGAAGGAGAGGCAAGGCTCACAGGCAGGGAGATCTGATATGAAGACCACAACGCATCCACAGGTCTTGGACTCAGGAGCGCTCCACTGACCTTTCATAGGGCCACTAGCCTTTCAGCCTGATCTGATATTACCATTCCTGCTGGTCTTCTTTTGGAAGTTGGAGAGACTCCATGGGAACTGGGGATTCAGGAAGCCAGGGAGGACCTCTGTGTAGAGGACAGAAGTGCCTGCTCAAGTCCCGATTTGATCAGATTTGCGAGCTCCTCCACCATGGTGAGATGTGCCCCAATTCCTTGTTTAGATGCAGTGTTATTCTGAGTGTGTGTATGTTCATCACAAAGACCTCTGTTGGCCAAACCTTCCCAGGAATGCCCAGATAGGCTTGTGCCTCCCAGATCGCTGCTCTGCTGGAGTATAATATCTCTGTGGTTGTCCAGAAGTCCTCCCGCAGCTCAAATTGTGCTACCGGTCATTGCCCATTGCCTTCTTGCCTTCTTGCCTTCTTGCCTTCTTCTTCTTCTTCTTCTTCTTCTTCTTCTTCTTCTTCTTCTTCTTCTTCTTCTTTACAATCTAAAGTAAGTAGAAAAAAATAGAGTAGAAGAAAACCACTTACTTTTTGTTAGTTATTTTGGTTTTGTTTTGATGAAGTTTTCTTCTTGTAACACAAGCTTACCTCAACTCTGTTGTATAACTAATTCATTTGTCCAAGCACTGTGATTATGAGTATGTATCTTTATGACAGTTCATATTGATTATTAACTTTATATAATTTAGAATCACTATGGACACAAACTTTTTATATATCTATTAGAAATTTTCTGCATTGAGTTGCTTTGGTGTAATGATCTACCTTTAAATGTGAATAGTACACTTCCATGAACTGAGTGGTGGACTATTTGTACCTCTTTTTATCTCCTTTTCTTGTCTGATTCAAGCTAAGGTTTCTAGCACAATATTAAATAGAAGTAGACAGACTGAATACCTCTATCTTGTGTGTGATCTTAATAGAAATGCTCTTTTTCTTCAAATATTCTACAGAGACACAGTAACACATTCAATTAGCACTAATGGACACAAAACTAAACCAAATAGAATAGAGGACCTAGATGTAAGTTCATAGAACTACAGCTACTTGATTTTTGACAGAGATGTCAAAACTAGTACAGTGGTTTAAATGGAAATACCTTCCATACAAGTAACATAGAGACTCACAATTGGGCAATGTGGAGTGTGAGTAACATTTTAATACTCAGTCTTAAATGAACATATTCATCAAATGTCTTGGGAAGGGTTCGAGGAACTATGTAGATGAGAAGGAAAAAAAACTGTAAGAGATGACACAAACGAAACAGTTTATTTCAGGTACAACAGGGATTGTGCACACATGAAGTCACAGAGACTGTGACAGGTTGTACATGCCCAAGCCAACTGGGGTCCCAAGAGGGGGAAGTGGACTGATTCCCATCTTTACCAAGACACTATCTCTGTTTGACATCCACTTGCTAAGGAAAAAATAATTTTCTTCAGGGAATCTTACAGAGTATTCAAGTCATATTTAAGCTAGGTCCCATGCCCAGCAGTGGATGGCCAACACAGAACAAATTCAGCAGTATTTTTGAGAGCTTTTTGGTTGTTGTGTTTGTTTGTCTGTTTGTTTGTGTTGTTTGTTTATTTTTGTCTCACATTGCTTTGTTTGGGCATTTTTACCTTTCTGGATTTTTATTTGTATGTTATGAATTTCAATTTTGTATTTTTATGACTTTTGCATGTATGTGTGTATCCACTTCTGCCTGTGTATGCATATCTTATCTTTTGTTTGTTTGTCTTCAGTTTGTTTCATTCTGTTTTTTTTTTTAATTTTCCTTAGAAAGAAAGAAGATATGGATCTCAAAGGTAAGGAGGAAGGTAGTATTTGAGAGGAGTTGAAATAAAGACAATGTGATAAAAATTTATTATGTGAATATTTTCAATGAATTAAAAAATAGAGAGAGAGAGAGACCTACAGGCTCATATATTTGAATACTTTATCTCAAGTTGGTGGAACACTTTGAAAAGGATCAGAGTCTTTCAGAAGTCTTGCCTTTTTGGAGGTAGTGTGTCATTGGGAGAGGGCCTTGTTATTTCAAAAGCACATGCCATTCCTTATTAGCACTCTTTGCCTTCTATTTGTCAATCAAATATAAGATCTCATGTATTACTCCAGCATCATGTCTGGCATCCTGATGTCATGCTCCCCTGCATGAAGATCATGGACTTTATATACTTAATCAGTTAAGTCCCAAATAAACACCTTCTTTTATAAGTTGTCTTAGTCATAGCATTTTATCATATCAATATTAACCTTAACTATGACAAATATACACTGGAAAAAAAGACATTTTCTTCAACAAATGGCATTGAGAAATCTTGTTGTCAACATACCTGAAATTAAAATTAAACTGTGATCCCTATGCTGTACAAACTTTAACTCCAAGGGAATCAAAATTTTCAAACTTCAGATCTGATATCCTGATACTGTCTGAAGAGTAAAAACTTAGAGGAGGAAGTAGTAGTTTCTGAATATGACTCCAGTCATAGGAAATAAGACTAATGATGTACAAATAAAGTCTCACCTGCCGAGCAAAATATGACCACTATGCAAAAATATCATGGTGATTATGTAGATAATCATTAAGTTTCTGTATTTTAGACCTGATTCTCTGGAGGTATCTAATGTTTGGTGCTGTAATTTTTCTCAAAATCTCTTGTCAGATGAGATTAGAGTTCCTAGGTATTTCTACTTTGTTAAATGGTCATATCATCAAATTATTTCCTAAATATTACTGTTCATAATCACTGTCCTGGGCTGTTTACAGCCTTTATCAAAGAAGTTTCTTTCATTGGTGTGTGGGATGTGATCAGCTCAGAGACTCATAAGTTGTCAAAGTATGATAATAAGTGACTATGAGTGCTCACCTCTAAATAATTCCTAGTTATACCACAGCAACAACCATCACCAGAAAGCCCCAGGGAATATTATGCATGGAAGAAAGAGTGGAAAGAAAGTAATTTTATTAGGATGTGGGAAAATGCTATTAAATGAAATCCTGCCTTGTGTAAATGGCATGTTTATTTCATTCATGTATACAAAATATCTATGTATTCCTGCATAATAATTGCCTAAGATCAATCCAATAAGAACTTCAGCATGGATAGTAGGCAGACTTATAAAGGGCCATCTCTAGGTAAGTATATATTTGCTGTTAACAAGGCTGCTGGGAGGAGAATAATTATTGAGGGGTAGAGTTGTTTATGTTAGTTGATCTTGTGTTAGTGAATATCCCAACTCCTATATAAATACAGGCAACACTAATTGGACCCACTCTGTTAAAAAAAAGTTAAAAATAAAATGATATAAAAATGGGAAAGGAATATATCAGATAATGTGGTCAGGAAGATGTTGGAAATATAAATAGGGGGTTGATATGATCAAAATATATTACATACATCTATGAATTATTTAGGAAAAATAAAATATAAAAAAAAGAAAAAAGGAAGCAGATGGTGGGGTGTGAGGGGAAGAGGATGGGATGGTTGGACAGGAGGGGGGTAGGGAGGAGATTGTGATTGAGATGTAACTTGAAGAAATAAATAGTAAATAAATTAATTTTAAAAAGAAGTTAATAATAGAACAGTTGTCAATTATAAGGATTATTTCAAACAGTTAGTAGAAAGATATTCTTTCTGTCTATTTCCCAAGTGTCCCTCTCAAGGCTTTGAGGCAGCTGAGAAAACAGGTTTCTGAGAGTACTCTAAAATGACAGTATAGTTCTGAATCACTACTTTTATAAAAGATATAGAATTGTGATGAATGAGTAGTTTTTCTACTTCTTGTTTTTTGTTTGATGTATTTTGCTTATATTTTTATCATTATTCCTTATAACTTTAATATGCTGTCTTTGTCTCTTCCCATTACAGAGGAAACAGTTCTAAAATAATTCACATTATTTATTAAAAATACAGCTCATAGCTTTGTGTTGGTTGTGCATGTCTTTAATCCCAGCCCTTGGGAGGCAGAGATAGGTTGATCTCTAAGTTTGAGGACAGCTTATCTACAGAGTGAGTTGCAGGAGAGTCAGGAGTACACAGAGAAATCCCATCCCAAAATCTAAAACAAAACAAAAGCAACAACAACAACAACAAAAAGAACAACTCATGAGGCCTTAACCTTAGAAAAAGAGCCACAAGTAATTAAGTAATTATGAAAGTAGGAGAAGCAGTCTTCCCCAGGGAGATCACAGCAGTTGATTTTCCAAAAACAAATGCTCAACCTTAAAAACAAACATAAAAGTGAAAATATATGGACTCTATAGAATATATATGTATATTCTTATATACATATATATTCCTTAGAATATATTTTTAGATATATTTAGAATATATATTTAGAATATTTCATGTATATATGAAAAATACATATGTATGTGTGTACATATGTATGCATGTATGAGTAACAACAATTCAAGTAAGCAAGGTCATGAGAAAAATACTGCCACATATGAATAGTCCTTACTTCTCATCAACAAACTTCTTTTGCAATAGACAAAAGACAACTACAAAAAAGCAAAATCAACCAAAATACTGAGTTGTCAACATGTACAAAACCTCTCCTACATCTAAGGCTCAGAGTACATTGTGGAAGAGTAAATGAAAAGATTTAAAAGCTATAGGATCAGGGAGCTGTGTCCCTTAACAGTGTTAGAAAATACATTCCTAAAGTGTCAACAATATGACTGCCCAAATGGGCATTGAACAAGGATGACATGAATGAACATGTGTGTGTGTATGTATATATATACATACATATATTTAATTGTAATAGCAGTCAGTGAAAAAAAGAGGTTATTAATTTAAAGGGGGGGACAGAGTATATGGTACAGGACTTTGGAGTGAGGACAGGGAAAGGAGAAATGCAATTATATTATAATCTTAAAAATACAAGTAAATAAATATAAGAAATGAAAAAAAAACCCTGCCACTATTTTTTAAAGAAAGTATAAGAAGAGGAAAAACAAGGTCACAAAGTTCTAGTGGCAGATTTTGATTTTGATGTCTGATTCCACCATTGGGAATGAATGTTGAGAGTATCTGCAATGACTTCCATCTGAATGATTTCAATCTTGCAACTATACATGTCCTTTTTAAGCATGTAGCATTGTTCACACATGTAGCTTTTCATTGTGTTTGCTTTATAACATAATTTAATTTCTACTTTGTCTCTAAAAATGTTGCCCTTTACTGTATTTTTAAGGCTACAATAAATATATTTGGAATTTCAATTTTTAAATATTATTAAAAGCTGGAGAAAGGTGTTATACATGATATATGGTCAGAGATATGGTCACTGCCCTTTCTAAAGCACTCTCTGATTGGATAATAAAAGTTGCTGATGGCCAATTAGCTGGGCAGAAGGAGTATTGGAAGGCAGAACTTCCTGGCACAAATTAAGGAATCCTGGGAAGATACAGAACAAGCTCCTTTACTACCAGGAAACATCGAAGCAGAAGGTGTCTCGGTGTGAACTCTATGAGCTCTGAAGGTATACTAAGCCACATGGTGGATTGGGAATAGTTGATTTGGTTAACTTATATAAACTAGTTGAGAATCAGCTAAGGCCTAAGTGTTGAAACATTAAAGGATCTTGGGATATTTATTATATGGACCTTCTGGCCACCCCAAGTCTCAGGCCTCAAGCCAGTGGGATCCAGGCCTGCCAGGCCTAGAGGTCTCCTGCCAGGCCCTTCTGGCCGCTCCACAAGCCTAACATAACAATTTATATTTATTAATAAATACATTTAAACTAAGTTTCAGTTTCAATTGAATTATATGTAACATGTAATTTTCAGTTCTAAGTCTAGAAATTAGAATTCAGACTTTTAAAATAAATTTGAATAATATATATGTCTGTGCATTCTGATTTGCTCTATTATGTGAGGTTGATTTATATTACATTTGCTTATCTGACATTTTAAAGGATTGGTCATGAAAACAAGAAATGAAAAAATAATTAGGTTTGCCTACTTTCTACAGATAACATAAAAATCTTGAGGATTTTGCCAGTGTTTGTTTTATTTGTTCACTGTTTAAATTATTTGCATAATATATTCTGAGACAATGTAGACTTGACAACAATAAAATAATTTTATTATTTGTATGTGATGCATATTGTCCTCACTTGAGTATTTATGTTAATCAACTTTTTTCCTAAAACATAAAATCTTTCCAAATAATAAAAGGAAGTTGTTTAGTGAATATATGTATGTAAGCAAAAATAATCCCTATTTAGACTTTCCTGAAGGCTTTGGAATTAAGCCAAATGACTTGCTAAACAATTAAAATGAATTCTACTTATCTTTTGTTTTATTATTGCAAAAAATATTTTTTTATAAGTTTTGTAGCTCAGACTGATTACACGCTTACTGAGTGCCATTTAAACTTCATTTCAATTCATAAGATAGGTACTTCTGCCTATCTTCAGGAAGATGAAGAAACTGGGATTCTGGGAAACTATGCTCTCAAGTTACACAGAGTTTCTATGAACATCTACGAGTTTGTCTGATTATCAGATTTGAAATTTTTGTAGTCCATCCATAATTTACTTCATAAGGATAAATAATCTCTAAATATTAAAAATCACAAACAACTTCACAAATTTTAAATGAGTGTTGGAACACAATATTTTCTCTTTCATTTGCAAAGAAAGGATAAAATTAAAACATCTATTTAGCTTCCTTAAAACAGTCTTAACTTTTTTCCCCAGTAAATACATAATTCCTTTATAAATAGTTTACTTGTGTGTTGACTGTTACCAGGGTAATGGAAACTGACAAACATTGTCATTAAACACAGATAAAGAGAAGAGAATCTGTTCTTTGCAGGACAGTGGCTCTAATCTAGAGCAGGGAATAGAGAAGCTCCATATCAGCTCAAAGTGATTGCCTGCTTTGGTCTCCCTATGTTCCTCAGAGATCACAGACTGTAGAGTGCCTTTCCTAAGGTCAAGTCTTCTGGAAAAATGATCTTAGATATTCCTCTAAAGGTTTACCATTTGTAGATATTGCTAGCTACCCAGATAATAGCTATGCTTGCTGCCTGCCACAATTATGTAAGAACCATAAGGAATTCATGGATATGATTGAAAGGAAAATTATCCCTTATCTGAGTATGTATCAATCTATCAATCTATCTTTCTATTTATCATCTCTATATAGATAGATATTCATGTACATATATATCACAATTATAAGCCTTGTGCAGAATAAAAATTTTTCTAGTACAATCTTGCATAAAGATTTTGGATTAAGACTTTCTGTTTTTCATACAAGTAAAACTAAGTACATTAAGGCCTATTCTTGCACATTTAAACTAATTACATCTTCAGGAGGAATCCAAAACTTATCTCTGAATTTGATATTAGTTCTTTATTTAAATGATTTGAGTTTTGGTAAATTACAAATAAAATCTAGAAGTTTTATTAATAACTTAGAAAGGAGATCAAGTTTACTTCAAGTACTGCATTTTTCTCAGTTAAATGATATTATGTACAGAATAACTACAAAAGTGGAAAGTATTGTGTTTTATTTTTTTATTACATGCTTGTATGGTGTGTGTGTGTGTGTGTGTGCACAGAGGTCAGGGGTCAACTTGCAGAAATCAAATTGCTCTTTTTCTGTGTGTGTTCTGAGGATTAAGCTCAGTCTTGTAATCAAGTGTTTTTGCCTGCACGGTCATATCTCTGAGCTTCTTTTTATTTTTTAGAGCTCTATACCTGTTTTATCTGAAAAGATAGAGGACGAACAGGAAAGACATAGATAAAGTAGGAGGAAGGAGGGAGAGGAACACAAGCAACAAGAGAAGAGGGAGAAAAGAAAGGTTGTAAAGAGAGAAATGTGAAGGTGAAGGAAAGGAAGGGCAGAAGGGAGTGAGAAATAGAAATGAAGAAAATAGGAAGTAAGGTAGAAAAAGGAGGTGAAGAAGAGTTAGAAAGAAAGTTGTGATAACAATACCTAACGTCACTAAGAAATTGATTTTGATGACATATGAATGAAATACAAATAAAAAATACAAATGAGGGGGATCCAAGACGGTGGCGGCCTGAGTGGATGCATTTTGATCTTGGGGAAAACAGCCATGAAGCCACAGAGTTATAAGATACTGTGCAAAAAAATCTGAGTGACTGGACCCACCTGGGTTTCACCCAGCTACCCAGGGACTATTAAAATTCCTTGGGCAGGACTCTCCTTCCCTCTCTCAGACACACACAGAAGCTGCTGAATCCAGGAATCGGGAACCCCCACCAGGAGAGATGCCTGGTAAGATCCACTCTAATACCCAGCAGGCAGATTTGGACCCCACACAGGGTTACTCACCAGCCTACTGGGCCCCCCAGATCCCACGCAGGCATTCTGGCTATTTAGCAAAGGGTTGTGGACCCGTGGGAGTGCCATACACTCTTAGCACCACGCACAGTGGCGGGGAATGCAGCATCTGAGGGTTCCACAATATATCAGCCTAGCGGCCAGAGGGTCAACAGCTGCATTTTGGAAAGCCCAGACATATCTGTGCACCCGCAAAGGGGTGCTGGTCATGCCCCCATATTGGATTTACAGTCATTTGGGGAAAAAAAACATTGCAGTTGGATTGAGCTGCAGGATACCCTTCCAGCTGCAGGTTACGCTCCACTGTGGTGTGCAGGAACTTGGATGACAGTGGCCCCATTTGCCAGTATCCAAAGCCAGCTTGATACACACATAGGCGGAGCTGTGAGAGTGGCAGAAGAGGCTACAAGGATGGAAGGTGGATTTACCCACCACAGGGTCCAACCCTGGGCAAACTGTGAGGTTTTTATTATTATTATCAGACGTTTTTTGTTAGTACAGGCCCTTCTGGCCAGAAACCAGAGCATATATATATATATATAGCTCCACCCCCTGGATCAGTGAGGTTTCAACCTGGGAGGCACTGCACTGCTGAGTGACTCACCTTATAAGGGAGGAGTCAGGTCCTCTCAAGACTCCAACAGGACTGGGACCACCAAAGTCCACAGATTCTGTGCCTGGACACACAAGACCATACCACCAGAGCCACTTCAGGCTGACAGATCAACAAGCAATCCGACTGCTACACCAAAGCGCCCCTGTTGGATCCAAGCCCAGAAGACAACAGGAGCAGACAGCTAAGAACATCCAAATGGCTAAAGGTCCGAGAGAAAACAGAAACAACAGAAGTCAGACAGACATGTCTCCAACAAAATACAACTATGCTAGTGCATCAAGTCCTAACCACCTCACCACACCTGAAACACATGAAAACGATAACAATACTACATTATGGAAAGTGATAGAGTCCTTTCAAGAAGAATTTAAATCTATGAAGGAATTTAAAGAAGTCACAATTTCACATGTGAAAGCAATGGATAATACCATTAGAGAGCTCCAAGCCAAAGTGGCTCAAATTGAACAGGAAAAAGACAGGGCAACGAAAGATTTCCAGGCAAAGACAAGCAAATTGGAGCAGGAAATGTACAAAACGAATAAAATCATTCAAGCTATGAAAATGGAAATGGAAACAATAAAGAAAACATGGTCAGAGTTAAAAATGGAAATGAAAAATCAAGGGAAGGGAACAGGAACTACAGATATGAGTATCAAAAATAGGATACAAGAGATGGAAGACAGGATCTCAGGCATGGAAGATTCGATAGAAGAAATCAGTACAACATCCAAAGAAAATGAGAAAGCTAAAAAAACTCTCACCCACAACATCCCAGAAATCAAGGACTCAATGAAAAGACATAATCTAAGAATTATAGACATAGAGGAAAGAGAAGACTCCAAACTCCAAGGTCCAGGAAATATCTTCAACAAAATCATAGAAGAAAACCTTCCAAACCTAAGGAAAGAGATGCCAATAAAAATCCTAGAGGCTTACAGAACACCAAACAGATTAGACCAGAAAAGAAACTAGTCTCGCCACATAATAATTAAAACTCTAAATGTACAGAACAAAGAAAGAATATTAAAAGCTGTAAGAGAAAAAGATCAAGTCACACATAATGGCAGACCCATCAGAATTACATCTGACTTCTCCTCAGAAACTTTAAAAGCCAGAGGGCTTGGACACATGTCCTACAAGCCCTGATAGAACCCATGTGCCCAGCCAGACTACTATACCCAGCAAAATTCTCTATCAACATAGATGGAGAAAACAAGATATTCCATGACAAAATCAAATTTAAACAATATCTACCCACAAACCCAGCCCTACAGAAGATCCTAGAAGGAAAATTCCAACCCAGAGAAGATAACTACACCCAAAAAACAGAGGAAATAGAAAAATCCACAGCAACTAAACAAAAGAAGCACAGGACGACCACCTATACCAAAATAATGGGAAATAACAACATCTGGTCACAAATATCCATCAACATCAATGGACTCAACTCTCCAATAAAGAGACACAGACTTACAGATTGGATCCGTAAACAAGACCCATCTTTTTGCTGCATACAAGAAACACATCTCACTATTAAAGATAGAGACTATCTCAGAGTAAGGGGTTGGGAAAGGGTTTTCCAAGCAAATGGACTCAGGGAGCAAGTTGGAGTAGCAATACTAATATCAAACAAAATAGACTTCCAACTGAAGTTAATAAAAAAAAGACAGAGAAGGGCATTACATACTCGTTTAAGCAAATATTCATCAAGAGGACATCTCAATATTGAACATCTATGCCCCAAATACAAAGACACCTATATTTGTAAAAGAAATGCTTCTAAAAGTTAAATCGCACATTGATCCCCAGACATTAGTAGTGGGAGACATCAACTCCCCACACACAACAATGGACAGATCATCAAGACAGAAGCCAAACAGAGAAATAATCAGTCTAACAGAGCTCCTGAACCAAATGGACCTAACAGATATCTACAGAACATTTCACCCAAACACAAAAGAATACACCTTCTTCACAGCACCCCATATAGAACATTCTCCAAAATTGACCAGATACTTGGACACAAAGATAGCCTCAACAGATACAAGAAAATTGAAATAACCCCTTGTATCTTATCAGACCACCAGAATAAAGCTGAACTTCAACAGCAAAAGAATCAACAGAAAGCCTACACACACATGGAAACTGAACAACTCTTTACTGGATGACTACTGGGACAGGGAAGAAATAAAGAAGGAAATCAAAGACTTCTTAAAATCCAACGAAAATGAAGGCACAACATACCCAAACCTATGGGACACAATGAAAGCTGTGCTACTAGGAAAGTTCATAGCACTAGGTACCTTCAAAAAGAAAATTGTGACAGCTCATATTAACGAATTAACAGCTAAACTGGGTGAACTGGAAAAAAAAAGAAGCAAACACTCCCAAGAGGAGCAGAAGGCAGGATATCATCAAACTTAGGGCAGAAATCAACAACTTAGAAACAAAAAGAACTATACAAAGAATCAATGAAACCAAGAGTTGGTTCTTTGAGAAAATCAACAAAATAGACAGACCCTTAGCCAAATTAACTAAAAGGCAGAGGTAAAAAATCTAAATCAACAAAATCAGAAATGAAAAGGGAGAAACAACAGACATTGAGGAAATCCAGAGAATATTGGTTCCTACTTTATTGATACAAAATTAAGATTGTACTGGGATACATAGATATTGATATTTGTATATTGATAAAAAGTTTAGATTATATTTGGCCACATTGGTATTGTTCTTTGTATATTGATATAAAATTAAGGGTAACGCTTCTTAAAGGTATTGTACCTAGTAATGCTTAAAAAGAAAGATAAATTTTTGGCTTTTTGCTACCAACCATCATAAACTGTTTAGGATAATTAAGAAATGCAAACTAATAGTGATGAAAGCGTGTCATTTTGTTAGTTACTATGACAGTCTATCACAGTTATTTTCTAAGCTACTCAGAAATCAAGTTGCTAAGAGACAAGCAATATTTGCTTATCTAAATACAAGAGATAGATAGGGCATCCTCAAAAACCCTAAGAGATCTGCAAAATATGGTGTTCAAAGATGCTTTTTTAACTTAAGATTTTTTGATATCGAGACATGTCAGCTCCCGACAGCACCTCCTATTCTACTCCAAGTAGAAGATGAACATCGAAGAATCTCCAGTGTGAGATGGTTGAATTAGTGGCAAGCCTATCTCTTGGCAGGAAAAACCCCTTCCTTCAACTGTAGACAGAATGCTTTCCAAAAAGGACAAAACTTGGAAGCAGGTAAGTCTACAGCCTAGCTCTGCCAAGACAGGGTAAGTAAGTCTTTCATAATTCCTGCTCTACAATCAATGTCTGTCAGAGAAACGGGGCCAAACGGCTGAAGATTGATGCTGTAATGTATGGAGAGAAAATGGGAACTATCCAGGCAGCCACTGGTATGTCATTTCTTAGTTTTGGAAGCTGCAGGCCCTGTACTTCCTATATATATATATTTATTTATCCTTCTCAGGTTTCCGAGGTGGTTGAAGAATAGATAGCTAGAGTCTCATAGTTAAATTTTGAGTTGTTTAGGAATCAAGAGGGTGTTCTGGATCTAAGAAGATGTTTTTAAAATTGTGAGGCAAGTTAGTATGAAAGTTGAGTTAGATATAGTACTTTAAACTCATGGAGATGGTTAGATAGTAGAGTGATAAAATCAGGTGCCAAATACATATGGACTGGACATTGGAAATGTATGCAAAGCCATATAACTCTCATAATTTTGGCCTACTTATTTCTGTTGTTTTGAATTGTATTTATTGTTATAAGAGAAAGAACAATTTGTTGGACTAAAGGGGGAGCTGTTCGGAGGAAAAAGACATACCTTAATCTAAACAGTAAAAAGGGGGTAGAGGATGGGGTGGTTGAGGGGGAAGAGGGTGGAAGGTTGGGACAGGAGGTGGAAGTGGGGAGGGGATTGTGATTGAGATGAAACTTGAAAAAATAAAATATAAAAAAAATCCAACAAAAATAAATCTATATTCCACCAAATTTGAAAACTTAAACATGAAGACAGGTTTCTCTATCTGTGTTCTTTAGTGTCTAGTCCCACTGCTAAGACTTCTGACCCTGCTGGTTCTATCTCTTCTGAGGATGAGCTGTCCTCAGGCAGGAGACTTCATGTCCCTCCCCATCTCCTATGACCCAGGTGAAGTATTGCTCCCAATGAGTCGTTACTCACATGTTGAATTTCAGGTAGCATCCATCCCAGAAAACAGCCCAAACCTGCATAGACACATGGGATTGATGTGAATGCCAGCCCTCCTTCGTGGACTCTGAGCTTTCCTCTGGCTAAGGACACTGTTGTTCCCAGGGCAGGGACTTAACCTTTGAGGTCACAGAGGACTCAGATCACTTCATTCGGAGAATCACAAGGTCCTCCAAGCCTCAGTCACCTCTCAGCTTGATCCATCCTTGTTCCTTACCAGACTGTCGCAAGCATCCTTGTAAACACATAGATTTGGGGAAGTAGCTTGAATGTTTCTCAGAAGCACCTCCCTGGGAATCACTTACATACATCTCCTGGCAGACCTCCATCTTTTCATAGGAACTTTATCCTTGAGAGGAGGAACACAGTGGACATCATTGCTTCCTCATCTCTGAGACACACATTCTATGTCATCATGTCAGGTTCTTATTGCCATCACGGTTCATAGCTGCCCCTCAGCCTGCAGGGTGCCATCTTTGCCCCTTGCATCTAGTTCCAACAGTAACCATACCTTGTTTCCTGCCTTACCTTTGTGCAGCATTAATCTTTTAGCTTGAGTTGGTGGGTTATTAGCTGAGTTCTTGCCTGCAATGCCATTGACCCTTAGTTTGGTAGGAACGGTACAAAAGCATATAGATGAACAGTGAAGAAATTCATACAGTGTGGATGAATCATAATAGATCTTTGAGGGAAATCCTAGTATGTGAGGTGCAGAGACTCTCGGAAACATGTGCTTTTACTTGTCCATCCTGACCAGGCTTTCACCCGAGTAATTGTGATTGAATGGTCCTGCTGTCCAGATATGTTCAAAGCCTTCTGTCCCCATGTGCTTGCAGGTTATGCAGTGGTGGTGGGTTTCTTTAGCCCTGCTCTGACCTGAGACTCTTTTTCAAGTCTGTGCTTGTCCTGTGCTAGAGCTGCCACCTCTCCACCAGAAGGTCTCCACTCTTTCTCAAGAAGGGATTGTGGATGTAGAATGTGAATGACTTCAATATCTGTTGCTATTTCACCCCTTTTCATTTCTCATTTTGTCGATTTAGGTATTTTTCTCCCTGCCTGTTAGTGTGGTTAAATGTTTGTCTAATTTGTTGATTTTTCTCAAAGAACAATTCTTGGTTTTCTTGATTCTTTGAATTTTTCGTTTTGTTTGTAAGTTGTTGACTTCAGCCTTAAAGTTTCCTCATTATACTATTGCTATTATTGGCCAATCTATTAAAGAAGACAAATAGCAAAGAAAGGACTTTTATTACTGACGTTGACCAACCAACCAACCACATGATTTGTACTAAATTTAATGTGTAGGAAGGTAGCACAGAATCACTGTAAGTGCATTTTAATGTTAAAAATATTTGAATGTCATAACTATATGTACTTTCTTTAGGTCACTGAAATTGGAAATTGACAATGTATTTATAGAGCAATTCCTGGCTTCCTGGAGTTTGACAGACTCCGGTCTCTGTATCAATCTGAAACAAAAGGCAGACAAGGGTTCTGCTGATCCAAATTACACTTGCAATTTTTATAAGAAAACAAAATCACATAATTCTCTCTATTTGCTCTATAAATATGCCCTTCTTTATTCCACCTCTTTTAAATTCACGGTG
>CAJQZJ010027982.1:3921715-3934972 GCA_907164525.1 Lophiomys imhausi | reverse complement strand
TTTCTTTCTTTCTTTCTTTCTTTCTTTCTTTCTTTCTTTCTTTCTTTTTTGAAACATGGTTTCCCTGTGTTTCCCTGACTGTCCTGGACTCACTTTGTAGACCAGGCTGATCTCAAACTGAGATCCACCTGCCTCCTGAGTGCTGGCATTAAAGGCATGCCCCCACCATGCCCAGCTTGCCACTGCATTCTTGCTGCCCTCCTAGGGTGCAGTCAAATGGCCACAACTGCTGAGATCACTATGTGCCTGGACAAAGGGGGGTGGGGTGGGAGTTGGGGCCAACTAGGCAGCACCTGGTTCCACATGTGTTCAGCTGCTGATGTTGGAACAGATGTGTTGTGAAGGAGGGGGATTGGCAAAAAAGTGATTCCCCAAAAGCCTGAACTCATAGAGTTCAGACTGAATTTGTCCATGCCTGGTTTGAGACAATCCCAGTTTGGATAAATTTCTTGTTTTAGATCTGATAGTTCCCAGTTTTCCAGCCTTTTCTAGAGACCAAAGTCTCAAATGTAGAGCAACTTGCACATAAGTCTGGAGTCATACAGTGGGGGTAATGGGATAGCATCAGGTTAAAAGTCTTCGAAAACCAGGCTACCTGGTGGAAACAAATGTAAAGTCTTCATTCCGCAATGGCTGGACTTGCCCTGGCTGTCTACCTTGGCAGGGGATCCCAGGGGTCTTGAGACCTGGAAGAAGCACCAGATGGTGATCCAAGGATGCTGAAAGGTGGTTACTCACTGAGTCCAATATTGGTTGAATCAGGCAGACAGAAAGATGGGGGAAAGGAGCAGGGAAAGTTGATCCTACTAGCAAGGGGATCAATTCTTCAGTCTCAGCATCAGATGATAAGTTATTCTCCACTGGCAAAATGAGCCAGTTCAAGTCAAATTAAAGCATAAAGGCAGATTTATTGGGGTAGAGAAAGTACACATGGAGAGAGAGAGAGAGAGAGAGAGAGAGAGAGAGAGAGAGAGATTGAGGAGAGGAAGTGAAGAATGAGAGAGCTTCATGTGTTCTTGGATTCAATTTCTGAGTATTATATTGAGTATTTTTGCATCAATGTTCATTAAGGAAACTGATCTGAGATTCTCTTTCTTTGTTGAATCCTTCTGTGGTTTAGATATCAATGTAAAAGAGTTTGGAAATGTTCCTTCTGTTTCTATCTTATGGAATAGTTTAAAGAACACTGGTGTTAGCTCTTTGAAAGTCTGGTAGAATTCTGTGCTAAAACCATCTGGCCCTGGGCTTTTTTTGGGAGGTTGGGAAACTTTTGATGACTGCTTCTATTTCCTTTGAATTTATATGACTGTTGAAGTTGTTTACCTGATCTTGATTTCACTTTAGAAAATGAAATCTATTAGAAGCTCACCCATTTTGTTTAAATTTTTCAATTTTGTTGAATACAGGCTTTTGAAGAAAGACTTAGTGATTATTTGAATTTCCTCAATGTTTGTAGTTATGTTCCCCTTTTCATTTCTGATTTTGTTAATTTGGATATTATCTGCCCTTTAGTTAGTTTGGCTAGGGGTTTGTTTACCATGTTATTGTTGTCTTTTTTTTTTTAATTTCAAAGAACTAGCTCTTGGTTTCATTGATTCTTTGTATTGTTCTCTTTGCTTCTAAGTTATTGATTTCAGACACCAGTTTGATTATTTCCTGCTGTCTACTCCTCTTGGGTGTGTTTGTTTCTTTTTGTTCTAGAGCTTTTAGGTGTGCTTTTAAATTGCAAGTGTGAGAAAACTCCAATTTCTTTATGAAGGTGCTTAGCAGTATGAACTTTCCTCTTAGCATTGCCTTCCTTATATCCCATAAGTTTTGTTTTGTTTTGTTTTTAGGAACCTGCAGGCAAGAGCTAATGCAGAGGCCATGGAGGGTGCTGCTTACTGATTTGCTCATTATGGCTTGTTCAATGTGCTTTCTGTTAATTTATTTTTATTTTTATATTTTAAATTATGGTTATTTATTACTTCAAGTTACATCTCCATCACAGCCCGCTCCCTCTACCCTGTTGGTCTTACCCTCCCACCCTTTACTTCATCTCCCATCTATCCTACTCCTCCAATGTGGGGTGCCCCCATATCTTAGCCCCCTCAGTTCATCAGAAATATGAGGGCTAAGAACTTCCATTCTAGAAAATCTAATTTCCCTTTTTCTCCCCTGACACAGTGGTTAGTGAGTGGAGAGTTGTTTAGTTTCCATGAGTTTGTAGGCTTTTCGGTGTTTTTGTTGTTGTTGAAGTCCAGCTTTAATTCACGGTGGTCTGATAAGATACAAGGATTTTTTTCATTTTTTAAAAATACCTATTAAGGCTTGCTTTTGTGGCCCAGTACATAGTCAATTTTGAAGAAGGCTCCATGAGGTCCTGAGAAGTTATTTTCTTTTGTGTATTGTATGAAATATTCTGCAGATATCAGTTAGGTTCATTTGATTCATGAGGTCTATTAGTTTCATTATTTCCCTGTTTAGTTTCTGTCTCAATGATCTGTCCATTGGTGATAGTGAGATATTGAAATATCTCACTGTTAGTGTGCGGTGTATGATGTGTGATTTAAGCTTTAGTAATATTTCTTTTTAGGAATGAACATGCCCTTGCATTTGGGGTATAGATGCTCAGAAATGAGATGTCATTTTTGTTTGATTTTTCTTTTGATGAGTATAAAGTGTCCTTCCCCATCTCTTTTGATTAATTTTGGTTGAAAGTCTATTTTGTGAGATACTAATGGCTACCTCAGCTTGCTTCTTGGATCTGGTTGCCTGTAAAACTTTTTTCCAGCCCTTAACTCTATGGTTATCTAACAAAGATAATGTCTGTCTTTGTTGTTGGGATGTGTTTCTTATATGCAGCAGAATGATGGATCCTGTTTTCACATCCATTCTATTAGCTTGTGTCTTTTTATTGGGTAATTGAGTCCATTGATGTTGAGAGATATTAATAACCAATGATTGTTGATTCCTATTATTTTGATGTTGGTTGTGGTAGATTGTTTGTATGTTTCCTTTCTTTTGTTTTTTTTTTTTTTCTGATTTGAGATTATGTGTTTTCTATTTTTTCTTGGGTGTAGTTAGCCTCCTTGGATCAGAGTTTTCCTTCCAGTAAGTTCTGTAGGGCTGGATTTGTGCCAGGATATAGTTTAATTTTTTTTTTGTAGGATATCATATTTTCTCCATCTATCGTGATTAAAAGTTGTGGTGGGTACAGTAGACTGGGATGACATCTGAGGTCTCTTGGGGTCTGAAAATATCATTGCTTCTGTTAGGTTGAATTCAATGCTGAGATCTGGTTACCACCCCTTCTGAAGCATTCTCTTGATTAGTTAATAAAAGTTGCTTATGGCCAATTACCTTGGCAGAAACAGTATAGGAAAGCAGGACTTCCTGAGATTAGACAGGAACCCAGAGCACACACAAAGAACCTCTCTCCACTGGGACACAGAAGGAGACAGACGTCTTGAGAACCCTGGAAGGTAATTGCAGGCACATGGCGGTTTGGGATTAGATGATCCAGGTTAATTTAGAGTAGCTAATTGAGAGTCTGCCCAGCTAAAGACTAAGTGTTAAAACATTAAAAGGTCTTGGTGTATTTAATTATTGGGGAAAAGACTGTGGTGGCTTATAGGCCCTCAGTCCAAGCAGTCCCAGGCCATTGGACTTCCAGACTTCCAGACTCCCCTCGAGCACAGGCGAAGCTCCCCCCAAGCTGCTGGTAATTTTACTGGCCAAATATAACAACTTATATTAATTAATAGAGTTAAGGTTACGGGTTGTGTAGGCCACCCTTGGTCCCAGGCTCTTTCTCCAGGATAAGTTAGGCAACTAGTTAAGGCATGCGGGCCAGGCTGCCCGCTTCTCTGCCAAGCTGCCAGCTACTACACCAGCCTAATATTACAGTTTATATTTACTAATAATTATAATAATTAATTAAATTTCAGTTTAAGCCAAGGCCATCCTTGCTTTTAGAGTCTTTATTGAGAGGTCGTAAGTAATTCTGATAGGTCTGCTTTTATACATTACATGGCCTACTTTACCTTGTAGCTTTTAATTTTTGTTGTTCTATACTTTGAGTGTCTTGATTATTATGTGGTGAAAGGATTTTCTTTTTTGGTCTAGTCTGTATGGTGTTCTATAAACTTTCTTGTATGTTCATAGGCATGTCTTTATTTAGGTTGGGTAAGTTTTCTTGTATGATTTTGTTGAAAATATTTTCTGGGCCTTGGAGCTGAGAATCTTCTCCTTTTCCTATTCCTATTATTCTTAGGTTTGGCCTTTTCATAGTTTCTCAGATTTCTTGGATGTTTTGTGCAGAAACTTTTTAGATTTAACATTTTCTTTGACTGATGCATTTATTTCTTAATCAGATCTTCTACACCAGAGATTGTCTCTTCCATCTCTTGCACTCTGTTGTTGATGCTTGTGTCTGTAGGTCCTGTTCTCTTCCCTAGGTTTTCCATTTCAAGAATTCATTCAAACTGTGTTTTCCCTATTTCTTCTGTTTCTGTTTTTAGGACTTGGACAGTTTTATTTATTTCCTTCCCTTGTTTAATGGAAATTTCCTGTATTTCTTTAAGGGATTTATTGATATCCTCTTTGAGGGATACTATTATCTTTTAAGGTTAGATTTAAGTAAATCTTCTTTTGTTTTGGCTATGTTAGTGTGCCCAGGGATTGCCGTAGTAGGATAGCTGGGATGTGGTGATGCCATATTGTCCTTGCTCTTATTGATTGTGTTTTTAGGCTGGCTTTTACTCACCTAACTGTCTCTGATGTTGGTCAGGCAGGCAGAGTCTTGGGCTTGAGAATGGAGTTCAGGAGAATAGTAGGCTGCTCATTTCTGCTGGGTGAGTGCTCCTGAAGATTCACAGACCTGGATGTTCTTCTACTGTCTGTGACCCAGATGAGCCTGTAAGGCAGGAGATAGGTAGAGTGGTATCTAACTTGGGTGTTCTAGGGGACTGGCAGTCCCAGATGATCCTGGGGCCAGTAGCCCTCTTTCCAAGGGAAGATTTTGGAGTTATGCTCTCTGTATTCTAAGTGGGCCCAGGAGGTAGGGGGAAAGCTTAGTGCAGTCTCATGTTTTGGTTTTTAAATTGGAGGTTTTCCAGGGAGGAAATGGGAGAAGGAAATGAGGTAATTACAATCTCAAAAATATACGAAGTATGGGAGGGGCAAGATGGCAGTGATCATGTAGGACACATTTACATAATCAGGAAGACAGATTGGACAACAACAAAGATATACTCCTGCTGAAGGCAGTTTGTGAGGCACAAGCCTATCTGGGGTTGCCCAGCAAAACAATAAAGAACTCCATACTGGAAATATAGACACTGGAGTATCCGAGTCACCAGACACAGGCACATAGCGCTTGCCATCAGCCTGGAGACTGCACTCCTTCCTTATCAGATCCTTTCAGGAAGACAGCTGGTGGTTTCAACCTCCAAACATAGGACCTCCTGAGTCTGCAGCACCTGTGCAGTGTAGGCTTGGACACCCAAGAGCATACCAGTAGAGCTGCTACACAGTAAGACTGAGGGACTCTCCCTGGGATATTCAGTATGGCAGCACCAGCATCTAGCTGAGTGGCTAAGGCAGCCTCTGGCAGCGGGACCTAGCAGGCAGGAGCTGAGCTTCCCTGAGCCTAAGCACACTGTGGCAAGATATAGAACACAATTTGGAACTCTCCTCCTCCCACCACACCCACCCTCGCCTGACTACATGAGGATGGTAGAAGTCCCTTCCATGCCAGCTGCTTCGGGTCATTGGGATACAGGCAAGGAATCAGTGAGTGAACTCCATATTGGATCTCCCAGATTCACCCCTCTGCCTGGCCCCTAAGCTGCCATTCCCCCTCCTCCATTGGGTAGCAGGGCACAAAAGCAGCTACAGCACACTGGTTCACAGAGTTTCAAATTGAGAGATAAGACTGGCTCTAAGACTCCTCTGAGAGTGGATTGAGAAGATCATAGCCACAGCCCTGACACCATACCCACGTGGGTCTGGTGGAAGCCCCTGGTTATGCAGGCAGGCTGCACCAGAGCACTACAATTCTGGCAGGGAAAAGACACTATTTGATGAGTGAATTCTATACTGGAACTATCTGCCTGTGCTCACTCAGTCTACAAACCCAGCAATTCTCAACTTCATATGGAAAAAAAAACAAAAACAAAACAAAAATCAAAAAACCCCAGAATAGCTAAATCAATCCTGTGCAAAAAAAAAAAAAAAAGTCTGGAGGCACCACCATCCCATATTTCAAGCTATACTACAGAGCAATTGTAATAAAAACAGCATGGTACTGGTATTGAAACAGACCAGTGGATCAATGGAGTAGAATTGAAGACCCAGAAATTAACTCACACACCTATGGTTACTCAAATTTTGACAAAGAATCCAAAACCACACAATGGAACAAGGATAGCATTTTCAACAAATGGTACTGACCTAACTGGATGTTCACATGCAAAAGAATGAAATTAGGCATATACTTATAACTTGTAGAAAACTTAAGTACAAGTGGATTAAAGACCTTAACATAAAGCCCGACAAACTAAATCTATTAGAAGAGAAAGTGGAGAAAACCCTCAAACTCATTGGCACAGGTGACAACCTTCTGAACAAAACACCAACAGCTTAGGATCTAAGACCAACAATCAATAAATGGGACCTCATGAAACTGAAAAATTTCTGTAAGGCAAAAGTCACTCATTCAAACAAATCAGCAACCTACAGATTGGGAAAAGATCTTCACCAACCCCACATCTGACAGAGGGCTAATATCCAAAATTTACAAAGAACTCAATAAATTAAATGCCAAGAAACCAAATAATCCAATCAAAAAAATGAGAAACAGACCTAAAAAGAGAATTTACAAAGGAGGAATCCCAAATGGTTGAGAGACACTTGAAGAAATATTCAGCATCCTTAATCGTCAGAGAAATGCAACTCAAGACAACTCTGAGATTCCATCTCACACCTGTCAGAATGGCTAAGATCAAAAACTGAAATGACAGCACATGCTGGCGAGGTTGTGGAGAAAGGGGAACACTCCTCCATTGCTGGTGGGGGTACAAGCTTGTACAATCACTGTGCAAATCAATCTGGCAACATCTTAGAAAAATTGGAATAGCTCTACCTCAAGACATAGCCATACCCCTTCTGGGTATACATCCAAATGATTCCTCCCCAAATCATAAGGAAGTTTCCTCCTCTATGTTTATAGAAGCCTTATTTGTAATAGGTAGAAACTGGAAACAACCCAAATGTCCCTCAATGGAGGAATGGATAAAACAAAACAAAACAAACAAACAAACAAAAAACTGTGGTACATCTACACAATTGAATACTACTCAGCCATCAGAAATGAAGAAATCATGAAATTTACATACAGCCCAATGAATGGATCTAGAGAAGCTCATCCTGAATGAGCTAACCCAGGCTCAGAAGGATGCCCATGGCATCTATTCACTTATAGTTGGATTTTAGACATATAGTACAGCATAACTATGCTAAAGCCAATGCATCAAAGGGAACAGGAACATATATTTTTTACTTGTTAATGAGACACATTGCCCTAGTGATGCTGCCTTGTAGGCCCCCGGTGTATGACGAGGCTCTTGGCCCTCATATGACTGCTGAACTGGGATGGGGGACTGATATGTAGGGACACTCCACTCTAGAGGAATGGGTTGGAAGTGATAGGGGGTAGAGCATGGGAGGGGCCGACTGGGAGAGGGGGGAAGAGGGTACTATGATGGAGATGTAACCTGAAGTAATAAATAAAAATAAAAATATAAAAATAAACTTCCATCAATATGAAAAAATAAAATGTCCATGCTATGATAAAAAATATACAAAACACTTAAAAATGCAGACATATAGATATATGGAAAGATGTAGAGAAGATACCATGAACTGAAAGTATAATTTAAAAGCCCTTAAAAAAGAAATGTACAATAATATTTATACATTGTATTTATGTAAATACTATGAACCAAAATAGAATAATTTATATAAGAAAATTGAGTAATTTTTAAAATGTCATGCCCCAAAATCATAGAACTTCTAGCAATTGAGTTATTATAAATTTGAAGGTTCTAAATGGACAAACTTATTTAAGATATTTTCTTATCAAAATAAAGGCATATGTATGAGAAAAGCACTTGCTAGATAAATTCTCTAGGGTTTGCTGTTAGGAAGATATTTTAATTATCCATGAAATTTAACAGTGCTTTCATTTTCAATGGAGTTTGAGTATCTTAATAGTATTTTCTATTAAAACTTAATTCAGAACTAATTAGTATTCAATGATGTGTTTAGTTTCTGGAAAAGTTCCAATAACTATGACTTTGGATTTGAATGACCAAGAACATAAAAATTTTGTAAAGTTTCTGTTTTATATTTTCAGCCATTGTATCAAGAAAGAAAAATTGCTGGGTAATATTTTAATAATAATAGTAATAATAATAATAATAATAATAATAATGCAATAGATTATGGAAGCATTTAAATGAACTTTCTTGTGATTATGGAGGCATTTAAATGAACTTTCTTGTGCTGGTCTGAACTTCCAGTAGCAGATGTATAACATACATATGTAATATTTATAATTATATATTATATATATGAAATTGAAACAAGAACCTTAGTTTATTGATAAGACAACTAAATAATAGGATTCCTTGCAAAACTTGTTTGTTTTACTTGTCTCAGTGCCATGAAAATAAAATACCTGATATTGTAAGGAAGGAAGGTTTTACTTAGTCTTACATTTGTTATAGCTCAATTAAAAAAAACAAATTCATAGTTCTACAGTGATAACCTAACTTTTGAAAAATTTCAACACCCAGAAAGAAGCCTATGCTCATTACAACTGTTATTCATTTCCCATACAAACCTCCCTCTACTTCCTGGCACCTACTTCTGTTTCTTTTCCCTGTGGGTATCTTGTTCTGGATATAATTTTCACATAGCCCTACATCGTGTGGTATTTTTGGTCAGGCCCTTTCATTTCATATTATTCTTTAATATTTATGTATACCTCATTATATATCAATGAGCCATTTTTTTGAGAGAGAGAGAGAGAGAGAGAGAGAGAGAGAGAGAGAGTATTTGTATTTAGCTCATGCTGGCATTAACCCCAGTCTTGTCTTCCTTTACCTTACAGGCTGTTTGTCCCACATCTTGAGCGTACAGTTAAGAGCATTTGCTACTCTTGTAGAGGACTTGTTTTCATTTCTCGATACCCACATGGGCATTCATGACCTCTGCTAACTCCAAGTCCAGGAGATCCAACACTAATCCTTTAACACTGCAGACATGTAGTATATATATGCACATGCAGTCAAACACTCATACACATGAATGTGTTCCCAACTACTAGTGATTAAGAGGATTGCAATTATTTTTGTTTTAGTTTTTCAAGACAGGGTTTCTCTGTGTAACAATACTTACTGTCCTGAAACTCATTTTCTAGACCAGACTGGCCTTGAACTCATAGAAATCCTCTGCCTCTGCCTCCCAAGTGCTGGGATTAAAGTTGTGCACCACCATCACCCAGAGAGGGTTGTAATTTTAGGCAAGCGTGAGATAATATCAATCCCTGGGTTCAATCTTGGCATTACAAAAAATTTTTCATTTAACTTAGATTTTATAATTTTGAGAATTAAAAAGAGATAATGAAAGAAATATGATAAATATAAGAGCATAATACCATACAATATAATGGAAATTCACCCCAGAAAAGACTGAAAATAGTCTAGAGATCATTAATCAAATATTGACCCAGAGAGAGCACATAATGAGTTACCATGTATGTAGTAATTTATGTTGACATTTGTTTTATTTAGTCTATCATGATGAACACTTAAATAAGCTATATTCAAATCATACTATAAAATTATTCACTTGTACAATAGTTGTAAATATTTATTTCAAAGAAATCATCTCAACAGATTCCTGATTTGGTAGAAAGTTGTTTATAGAAGTCATAAAATGATTAAGAAAATTAACATATTTTTATAAAATTTTTGAAACTATTATTAGTGAAATTATTAACAATAACTCTCTTTAAAGGGGTAATTTTCTTTTTCTTATTTGTTATGAATTCTTAATTTTAAATGTTTATTTTTTTCAGAATTAGGATGTAAGAAAATTCTTTATGAAAACAGGACCTCTGTTTAAATGCAGGATTTCTTGAATAAATTAATAAATTATTATTTATAATCTAAGCTCTTTATTATACAATATGTAATTCTCAAATATTTTATATTCTGAAGACTGTTTTGAATGTAAAAATATTTATCTGGAAATCTATTTATTAAGGTAAGCCACACATGTTAATAAAATCCTTAAAACTGTCTTTGTAGAAATGATCAACATATAATTTGAACATTGAACATTATTATATTCTATTTATAAAGTTAGCACAAGAAACACTTAGAAATTGTTCAGAATTTCCACATGATTAGGGTTGGAAAGATGTTTTAAAATTTTATGTCTAGAAGATTATCTGTTACAAAATGAGTTATCAGGAACAAAATGAATTCTAAAAATATTCAATACATTTTATGAAATAGAATCTTTCTCCATGTCGACTCTTCTTGTAACGTTACATTGAATTTATTCAATGTTGTGAAGCACAAATGTCTTTCCAGTGTGCCCTAAATTGAATATTTGGTAATATTATTTTATAATGATTAATCTTAATATTGGAGTAACCAAATAAAGAATTCAAATAGACTGATGGTTCACATGTTCCTTGAATTCTTTTCTCAAATATGAAGTACCTAAGATAATCTTTAGCAATTTTTGAATCAAAATAATTTTGTTTCAAGTCACTGGATATTCTTGAATTGCTGATGTTCAAAAACTCTGATTTATTTATTCAGTGATTTCTGTGAAGATTGCTTACTTTTAAAGATTATTCAGAATTCAACATAATTTCTGGTGGCATTTCATATATCCAGTCATAAGTATTTAGAGGAAGACAATATATAATGGCAATAATGTATTAAGGGTATGAGGACGTAATTCTGTCTTGGGTCTTCCGTTATTGGCTACACGGCATTGTTTTCCCATTAATTAAATTAGTGGACAGATATGCTTCAAAATTTGTAACATTACATTGGAAACCATGTTCAGAAAAGAGAAGTAATTTTTTCAACAGGACCTGTTGCTGGGATGCCAGGTTTGTGATGATAAATTATATCACCAATGAGTACTTTTGCACTCATTTTTCTTTCTTGATAAAGAAATGTGATCCTTATGGCAATGCCTGCTATTCACTTAAGTAAAAATTCATTCTTCTTTCACTTTTTAACAGAGAAAACAATGTGGTGAGAATAATAAGCTCTTAAGACCAAATTGTCTGGCTTATTTTGAAGGTAGGATAGATGTGTGACTCTAAGTGCTGGTCATGAACTATTCTGTTTTTGAAAAAATATTTTACAGTTCTATATTTCTGTTATAGAAAGACAACAAAAACAAGACTCGATGAATCAAAATTTTTACAGGTATTTAACAATATGTGGAATACAGTTGTCATGATTTTGGTGAAGCCAGCTGTCAATTGTGAAACAGAAGCCTATAGACTTGTAAGGTATGTCAGTGAAATGTTTGGTGAAATTGTTCTGCATCTGGTAAATACCTAGTAACACAGGAAAGAGATTGTGATGATGAGGGAAGAAATAGAAGAGGGAAAAAGTAGAAGTCTTGGAATGTTGTATTCTCCTTGCTGTTTCCTGAGAAACGTGCAAAAGTAAAATAGCAGGCAACAAAAGGAGATATGTCATTGCTGAGTTGGCCATATATGACCTGCAACTAAAATTGTCTTCAGTTTCCAGTGTTTGGAGTTCAAAGAGGTGAGATATAAAAGTTGTGATGGTCATTATGGAAGCTTGAAAACATGAGTGACACTGTCATTTCTAGAGCTCTTTATTTTAAATATTCATTGCAGAATGAGAAAAATAACACAACAAAGGGCTCATTTTTAAAATTTGCTTTATTGCTAATCTTTACCTTGAGAACCAATAGACACTAAGACACAACGAGAAAATAATGAAATCTTCAATATTTAAACCTATTGAAGCCATATATCAGGCTTTGGCCTTGTAATTCATCAGAAATAAAAAAGTCTAGTCTAATTGAAGATAACAAAGAGTCAATCAAATTATATTTTGCTTTTTCAGTAACATATGTGAAAAGAATCAGCATTTATTCTTTATCTCTCCTCTTCTTCCCTTTCAAAAATTACTGTGCTTTAGAAAGATCAGAGATGAAATTATTGAGGAATTGTGCAGTTACTAAATTTCAATTGACTGTGACCAAAAAATATATGTTTTTACAGTTGTTTAATCAAAGATTTGGAGAGCAATTTCATGTAACATAACCTATTTTGACAATATTGAAAGATTAATTAAGCTTGATGTAGAAAGTGAAAAGAATATTCAGAAAATAATGAATGATGTATCACCATATTTCATATACATTATAGTTATTATCATTAACATTTGTAGACAGAGTCTCATTGTGTACCTTAGGCATTCACCACCATGCCTGAATCATAAAATTTAATTAATAACATATATTTGTATTATATAAAAAGAGAGTTTGTGATGAAGGGGAAATGAATGACTGGAAACACAGAAAAAATTGCAATTCAGGATGGTAGAGATAGTCTAATAGCACATGAAAAATAGGATATATAATAAATAAGTTAATTGGATTTTCATCAGGAGTTGTTAGCACTTTGAGGTTAAATTTATTTTCAGCTACACTGACATATGTTGCTTAGATGTTTGGCTTAGCATCAGTATACATAAGTGTGCATGTTGCCATGAAGCATTTATCAGATCTTAACATTTAAATTAGAGGATTTTGGATCCAGTAACATATTATATATAACTTAAGTAGGTCTCTTTCTATAAAGGAAAGATTTTAAGAGCAAAGATTAAGGTTTTTTAAGGATGGGATTAAGAGTGGAATTATGACCGAAGACTGTGTGCATTACATACTACATTGTCAATTAGTGCTATTATTTCTTTCATGTCAAAATGATAGTCCCAATCTCTATTTCTGTGGTAACATTCACTATAATAACTCTGGATGGACAGATATAAATTACTAGAATTGTATTCAACCTGAAGTAAAAAAAAAAATGCTTCAAAGACTTTTGAGTTTTTTCCCTTGGGTTCTAAGTTGCCTGTTCTGGAATACACACACACACACACACACACACACACACACACACACACACACACACACACA
>CAJQZJ010027982.1:3889287-3921705 GCA_907164525.1 Lophiomys imhausi | reverse complement strand
ACACACACACACACACACACACACACACACACACACACACACACACAGCCAAACATTTGAGCATTAAATGAATTAAATGAAAATTGATAAATACCTTTATGGGAGTATGATGACTGGAATATAGTTCTTCCACAAATCAAGTGGAAACATTTTACAAACTGATAGCCTCTGTTTAGCATTATAGTAATTGGAAATGTATTGTAAGTAGTAACGCCATATGTCTATTAGTAATAATGGACCATTTTTATATCATTTTAACACCATTAAGCACCAATTTCTTTCCTACTTCATTTGGTGAAGTTAAGATTTTCTTAATTTATTGAGAGAATTAAATGAAAATCTGTCAAAGTGTGAAAGTGATCCAAAATCAGACTGTCTTGGGAGCATAATTTGAAACCATAATTAATGCCTTGATTATGTAAACCAGTTGGCCTGTAGAAAATAATTAAGCCCTGAAATTTACACAATATCCTTTAACCTCTTTACAATCTACGTTATATGTAATGAAGAAAAAGGAACAAATTAAATTAGAGGACATTAAAAGATCTGTAACATGGCATGTTTGCAATGCACAAGTTTGTGGGACAATTTCCTGTAATTTTCTGGATGTCTGATGTATTTGGGATGATTGTAAAAATAGTTCTCCTAAAAGTATTTATTTGTATTTTGAGAACTTTATACCTGAGTATTATATTTAGGACATCTTCACTCCTTCTGCTTATCTTCCAACTCCTCTCTTGTCCACAAACTTTCTCTTATGTTCATAATGATATCTCTCCCCATATTTTTCCCTCTGTCCTTCTCTACCCTGATCCCTCCTGTTCCCATTTCCACCTGTTCCCAGTCCACCCAGAAAATCTATTCTATTTCCTTTTTGCAAGAAAATCCATGTGTCCCCTTAGACACCTCCTTGCTACTTAGCCTTTCTAGGTCTGCGGATTGTAGCATGATTATCATTTACTTAAAACATATTATGTAGCTATCAGTGAGTACATAACATGTTTGTCTTTCTGGGTATTGGTTAACTTACTCAGGATGATCTCTTTCTAATTATGTACATTTTCCTGGAAACTGCATGTCATTTTTAAAGTATCTGAGTAATACTCCATTGTGTAAAGGTACCACATTTTCAATTTTCCTTATCTGTTCTTTGGTTTAGGACATCCATGTTGTTTCCAATTTCTTACTATTATTTAGTTGATGGGGGATGGTTTCCTCCAGTAAGAGCTCAGGGAACTCTGGACAAGAGGGTGTGGAAGAATTGTATAAATGAGAGGGGTTAAGGACATCAGGAGAACACTGCCTACAAATATCAACTGCACCAGACTTATAGACTCTCACAGAGACTGAAGTGGCAATTATGGAGCCTGCATTAGTCCTTGCTAGGTTACCTGCATATATATTATAGTTGTTAACTTGATGGTTTTTGAGACTCCTAACAGTGGGATTAGTGGTTTCTCTGATCTTTGGTCTACTTTTGGGATCCTTTTCTTCACACTTGGTTCTCTTGCTAAGCCTTGATATGGTGCTGTCTAATATTATTGTATCTCATTATGCCATGATCAGTTGATATCCCTGGGAGGCCTGTTTTTTATTTTTTTCTAAAAGGAAAGAGAAGAAGGAGTGGATATGGAAGAAATGGGAGGTTAGTCGGGGACAGGAACTCAGAGAAGGTTAGGGAGTGGAAACTGTGGTATGATGTATTGAAAGCAACACAAATAAGAAATATATGAAAGGTATAATATATAAATATGTATTAACATTCTATGTACAGCAAAAATTCATAATGAATTCTTTAATTCTTTAATATATGTATAACTATAGCTTGCTAGGCTGATTTAGTGTTATTTATATGTGCATGGGCTTGGGGTTGACCACTTGGGATTGAATAATCTATCATAGTCGTTATCCAAGGTAGAAAAAAATGAGTCTCCATCTCTCAACAGCTATTAATTATCTGATGCTCTTTAGCTAGAGGCCTTGTGAAAATTTTCCCATCTATGTTGCTGTGTCAAATGATGTTACTTTTCAGGTCTTGTTTAGAATATCTTGTTGTTGAAATTTCATTGGTGCAGCTTCCCTATCATATATACAGAAGACATGTCACAGCAGAAATTCTGGTTGTTTGGCTCTTACAATATTTTCTTGCCTTCTACAATGCTCTCTGAGCCTCAGATATGGGGACTGGGCTATAGATACATCAACTGAGGCTGTACATTCTATAGTCAATTTTATATTTTGACTAATTGTGTACTTTTGTAATGGTCTCTGTCTACAGAAGAAAGAATATTTTATAACGAGGAAGAGCCAAACTTACTTCTCGTTCTAATTATCTAGAATGTAATTAGAAATTATAATAGTTTAATAAAGAACAGTACTGAGTTCTACTCTCTAAACCATGACTTCACCAGTCATTGGTAGTTGGCTGATTTTACTATGTCAGACATGGAATCCCTTCCTATTGAATCTCATCTAGAGAATCACTACAACTTCCTTAAAGGCTCAGCCTAAATATCAGCTCAGTGAGAAAAATTTCAGACTCTCATGTATGTATAAGTAATCTACTTCAGTCTTCCAACAGCTCTTTGTTTAATGTTGCAGACACAAACTGGCATACTCAGTAGGTATATATCTGCATTGAAATATGATACTATTGAAAGGTAAAGAAAAATTAAAAGATGGGACCTCATTGGAAGAAGTATGAGGTTTGAGGGTATCTCCTTGGATATATTATATTTACTTCACTCCTTTTTCTATTTCCCTATTCATCCATTCACTGTCTTATGTGATGTGAATGGCTTACTTTTACGTTATCCTACTAGAATGAGGGAGTGACACCTCTGAAACCATGAACCCAGATAAATAATTCCTCCCTTTAAGTCATGATGTGGTATTTGAGTCACAATGATATAAAAAAGTAACATATAAAACACTGCAGTAGACATTACACTGTGTATATATCTGATACACTACTTTTGTTTTCTTGTCATAAACACCTAGCAATGGGATAGATGGTTCACATGTTAACTGTACTTTAAAATTTTTTAAGAACCACTCTACTGTGTTATATAATAGTTATAATTATTTACAGTAACATCAACAGATTACTGTAATTTTCCCTGCACATCATCTAGACCATTTTTCACGAAAATAAAACAATATAAGGTTTAAAATGTAATTGTTATTGTAAATATGTTAGTTATTAATATGTAAAAATTAGTGTAATTATTTTGGTTAATTTTCTTAATTGCTAATTTGACTGAATTTAGATCAACATAGAAACATATCTCTGTGTGTATTTATAGGTATATTTCCAGAAGTTTTAAATGAAGAGGAGATACTCACCCTCAATGTGGGTAGAACCATCTCATTACTGGCCCAAATAAAAAAAGAAAAGCATGATGGTTTCATTGACATTTCTATGTTTCCTTATTGCACAAAGATTCTGATCACACTTTTTATACTTCTGTTGTCCTACTTTTCTCAGCATGATAGATTGGACTGAATTTTTAAACTGTGATCCAGAAAAAAAAAATCCTAACTTATCTTGTTTTATTCAGGTATTTGGCACAGTATTGAGAAAAGTAACTAATATAGACAGTTAGCAACAGGTCAGCAGCAATAGCCTTAGTGACAACTATTTATATTGCTGCTGCTAACTGTGTGGTTCATAGGCTTTTGAAGCATATTTATAGAAATGTACAGGTTAGAGAAGACAGACTACTATAAAATGAAAAAGCTAATCAGTAACTAAAGACAGAGTAGAAAAGATCAGAATGATGAAATAAATGCAGAAGGGAGGGTTATGAGGTTTCAGAGGGAAGAAGTGTTAGGAAAGTAGAAAAGGATTAGAGTTCTGAGATGCCATTGGGGATAGGTTATTCCCTCATTGTTGGCTTGGACCTTTGATCCCATTTCCCTGGCAGCACTAGAAAGGAAATCATAATCTTTGTTTTACTGTAAGACTTAGCATACTATATGAAAAAGTGTAAGTAAGTATACTAGTAGAAAGGTATAATGTCCTTTCCTTTCCTTCCTTCTGTCACAGTTTTGGATACTGGCCCAAAACCCAGTCCTCCTTTTCCTCATACAATAGTTTTCTTATTGTTTCTTAAAGACAATTCCCTCTCTTCCACTTTCATTGGCTGCTTGAAAAATTCCATTGCTGAACCTGCCTGCTTCCTTTGATTCCATTCAGAAGCCCTCACTTTGTCTTTTCCTCCTCTTTTTCTTCATCATTCTACCAACTACTGAAGTGTAGGCTTGCTTGCTCTGTTGTTGCTCTCTAAAATCCAAATGCAATTGCCATCCACATTCCTTCTGAATTTTTTTCTAAATATCTTTATTAGTAAAGCTTTAAAGCCAACAACAGGAACCCATTTTCCTCAGAAACAGGACTTTATGAGGAAATGGGCTGGACAGCATTCATATCACATTACAAGAATCTGTGGGAATCCTCCCTGTGTTCTGAGAATTTAAGGAGGATAAATTAAAATACAAAAGAATAATTTATTGTGTAGAAGATACTTCAAGACAGGATAGCATTAAGATATGAAATGGCTGCTCATCACTGATATTATTCAAATATAGACTGAACGAGGAGAGAAAGATATGAAAAATCTGAGCTTTGGAGGACACATGTATATAACTTTAAGTTACAGGAAAAAAGAGTATAGATAAAGCACCTGTAATTGTTATTACTAATATTAAAGAGAAATATCACCTTTTTCTGCCCCCACCTCCCTTGTACAAACCAGTGCTTTGGGACACAGCCAGCTCATGTGAGCTGAGAGCTGTGCCTCAAGCTCCAATGTACCTTCCCTACCCCACTGGAGGTGACAAAGGCTCAATCAGCAGGAATATCCAGATCCATCCTTTGGACCCTTCACTACCTCAAGTCTCCCTGATCCCAAACACCGAGATAGATCTCCCAATCCCTCCCTCCCCACCAATGCCGTCCCCTACTCAATGCCCTGGGACCATCCAAGCTGCTCTGAGTTAGGGACCATCTCTCCAAACAACATCTACTGGACCTGTGCCTCCTGTGATTTGCTGACCTACTCTCAGAACTACATAGGACTACACAGCCTGGGCAAAGCTACAGGTCAACAAGAATATAAGACCTCTAAACTAATGGTCCTTTCTTGTCACCAAGTTCAAAAGGCTCCAGAAAACAAAACAAAACAAACAAACAAAAAACTAAGGAACACCAGATGGCAATAGGCCAGTGAAAGAACAGAACTGGCAAAAGTCAAGGAAATATGACTCCAAAAAAATTCAGCCATGCTAGTACAGCAAATCCCACCATGGCTGAAACACAAGAAGATGATGACAAACCTATACACATGAATTAATAGAGGCCTTAAAAGAAAAAAAATAAATCCCTTAAAATCCTAAAAAAGCAACGAAGAATTCCTTTAAAGACCTCCAAGCTAACTCAGTCAAAAAAGAATGGGAAAGAGACAAAGGTATGAAAGAATCTCAGGCAAAGAAAACCAAATTGGAGCAGGAAATGTATAAAATAGTTCAAGACCTGAAACTAGAAGTGGAAGAAATAAAGAAAATACAAGCAGAGACAAGTTTGGAGGTGGAAACAAGGAAAGAGAACAGGAACTACAGATATGAGTATCACCAATAATATACAAGAGATGGAATAATGAATCTCAGGCATGGGAGAATCATTTGAAGAAATTAATAAAACAACCAAAGAAAATAAGAAATCGAAAAAAAGGCCTCACTCATAAAACTTCAACACCACACTCAAACCAATGGACAGGTCATAGAGACAGAAGCCAAACAGAGAAATAATGAGGTTAACAGAGGTCATGAATCAAATGAACCCAACAGATATCTATAGAACATTTCACCCACACTCAAAAGAATATAACTTCTTCTCTGCACTTCATTGAACCTTCTCCAAAATTAACCATATACCTGGTTACAAAGAAAAACTCAACAGATACAAGAAAATTCAAATAACCCTTTGTATTTTATCAGAGCATCATGGATCAAAGCTTAAATTGAACAACAACAACAACAGAAATATCAAAAAGTCTACACATTCAGGGAAATTGAAAAACTCTTTAGTTAATGACTATTGGACCAGGGAACAAATAAAGAAGGAAATCAAAGACTTCTTAAACTCCAACGAAAAGGAAGACACCACATACCCAAACCTATGGCACACAATGAAAGGAGTGCTGCAAGGAAAGTTCATAGCACTAAGTGCCTTCAAAAAGAAAATTGTGACAACTTAACAGCTGAACTGGAAGAGCTAGAAAATAAAGAACCAAACACTCCCAAGAGGAGCAGATGGCAGGAAATCATCAAACTCAGGGCTAATATCAACAACTTAGAAACAAAAAGTAAAAAACTAAGAATCGAAGAAACCAAGAATTGGTTCTTTGAGAAAATCAACAAAATAGACAAACCCTTAGACAAACTAACTTAAAGGCAGAGGGGAAATACCCAAATCAACAAAATAAATGAAAATT
The DNA here is from genome assembly GCA_907164525.1 of Lophiomys imhausi. Classification (NCBI taxonomy): domain Eukaryota; kingdom Metazoa; phylum Chordata; class Mammalia; order Rodentia; family Muridae; genus Lophiomys; species Lophiomys imhausi. Next base: position 3,915,211 of record CAJQZJ010027982.1, on the reverse strand, counting down.
GTGAAATAACCGGTATCAAAGAAATCCAAAGAATCTTTAGGTCTTACCTAAAAAAACCTCTATTCTACAAAATTTTTAAACGTAAGTGAAGTGGACAACTTTCTTGATAGATTCCACCTACCAAAGTTAAATCAATATCAGGTTAACAAATTAAGCAGTCTTTTAACCCCTAAGGAAATAGAAGCAGCTATTAAAATTCTTCCAACCAAAAAAGCCCCAGGCCAGAGGGTTTCAAAACAGAATTCTACCAGACCTTCAAAGAAGAACTGATATTAATACTCTTCAAACTCTTCCACAAGATAGAAACAGAAGGAACATTGACAAACTCATTCTATGAGGCAGCAGTCACACTGATTCCTAAACCACACAAAGAACCAGCAAAGAAAGAGAATTTCAGACCAATTTCTCTCATGAACATAGATGCAAAAATACTCAATAAAAAGCTTGCAATCCGAATCCAAGAACACATCAAAAGTGTAATCAAGTAGGATTCATCCCAGGAATGCAAGGATGGGTCAATATATGAAAATCCATTAACGTAATCCATGATATAAACAAACTGAAAGAAAAAAAAAAAAACATGATCATCTCGATTGGTGAGAAAAAGCATTTGACAAAATCCAACACCCCTTCATGTTTAAAGACTTGGAGAGAAATACCATATAAGAACTATACCCAGAAATAATGAAGAAAATATACAGCAAGCCAGTAGCCAACATCAAATTTAATGGAGAGAAACTTAAAGCATTTCCTCTAAAATCAGGGACAAGGCAAGGATGCCCCCTCTCCCCATACCTTTTCAACATAGTACTTGAAATTCTTGCCAAAGCAATAAGACAACTAAAGGAGATCAAGGGGATGCAAATTGGAAAAGAAGAAGTCAAAGTATCCCTATTTGGAGACAATATGATAGTATACATACATGACCCCAAAAATTCCACCAGAAAACTCCTACAACTAATAGACTCTTATAGCATGGTGGATAGATACAAAATTAACTCAAAAATTTGTTAGGCCTTTGTTACACAAAAGATAAATGGGCTGAGAATGAAATTAGGAAAACAACACCCTTCACAATATCCACAAGTAATATAAAATACCTGGGTGTAACTCTAACCAAGCAAGTGAAAGACCTGTATGACAAGTAATTCAAGTCCTTGAAGAAAGAAATTGAAGAGGGTATTAGAAGATGGAAAGATCTCTCATGTTGGTGGATAGGTAGGATCAACATAATAAAAATGGCCATCCTACCAAAAGCAGTACACAGATTCAGTGCAATTCCCATCAAAATACTAACGCAATTCTTTACAGACCTTAAAAGAACAAATCTCAACTTCATACAAAAAAAAATAAAAAACAAAAAACAAAAACCCAGAATCACTAAATCAATACTGTACAATAAAACAACATCCGGAGGTATCACCATCCATTTTTTCAAGGTATACTACAGAGCAATAGTAATAAAAACAGCATGATACTGGTATAGAAACAGACAAGTTGATCAGTGGACTGAATTAAAGACCCAGAAATAAACCCACACACCTATGGTCACTTAATTTATTTTTTTACATCAAAGTCAAAGCCATACAATGGAAAAAGGAAAGCATCTTCAACAAATGGTGCTGGTCTTACTTGATTTCAACATGTAAAAGAATGCAAATAGACTCATATTTATCACCTTTCACAAAACATAAGTTCAAGTGTATCAAGACTTTTGCATAAAAGTGGACACATTGAATCTAATAGAAGAAAAACTGGGGGAAAGCCTTGAACTCATTGGCACAGGTGTTAACTTCATGAACAGAACACCAATAGCTCAGGCCCTAACATCAAGAATCAATAAATGGGACCTCATGAAGCTGAAAAGCTTCTGTAAGGCAATGGACACTATCATTATAACAAAATGGCAGCCTACAGATTGGAAAAAAGATCTTCACCAGCTCCACATCTAACAGAGGGCTAATATCCAAAATCTATAAAGAACTCAAGAAGTTAAACAGAAACAAACCTAGTAATCCAATCAAAATTTGGGGTACTTAGCTAAACTGAGAATCCACAAAAGAAGAATCTAAAATGGCCAAGAGACACTTGAAGAAATGCTCAACATCATTAATCATCAGAAAAATGACAACTCTGAGATTCCATCTCACTCCTGTCATAATGGTTAATACCCAAAACTCAAAAGACAGCACATGCTGGCAAGGTTGCAGGGAATGGGGAACACTTCCACATGCTGGTGGCAGTACAAACTTGTACAACCACTATGAAATTCATTCAGGTGATATCTTAGAAACTTGGAATCGGTCTATCTCAAGGCCCAGCCATACCACTCCTGGGCATATATCCAAAAAGATTCTTCACCAGTCCACGAGGACATCTCCTCAACTATGTTCATAGCAGCTTTATTTGTAATAGCTAGATACTGGAAACAACTCAGATATTCTTCAACTGAAGAATGGATAAAAAAAAGTGATACATTTACACAATGGAATACTACTCAGCTATCAGAAGCAAGGAAATCATGAAATTTGAAACCAAATGGATGGAAATAGAAAAGTTCATCATGAGTAAGCTATCTCAGACTCAAAAAGATACACATGGTATATATTCACTTATAATTGGATTTTAGCCATATAGCACAGGATAACTATCCTACAACCAACACACCAAAAGAAACAGGATCATAGACTGTTATCTGTTAGTGGGACACTTTGCCCTAGTGGTGCTGCCATGTTGGCCCCCAGTGCAAGAGGAAGCTCTTAGACTTCATGTGACTAACAAACTGAGGGGGCCTGATACATGGAGGCAACCACAGCAGAGGGATGGGATGGGTATGAGAGTGGGGAGAGGGTGAGAGGGTGGGATCATGAGGGAAAGAAGGAAGGGGGGCGATAATGGATATGTAACTTGAATAATAAATAACTGTTAAAAATAGAGAAATATCACTCTCTTCAGTGGAAAGATAGGTTCCATGAGGGCAAGACCACACTCAATGAATGCTCAAACTTGTAAAAACAAAAATTGAATGGAAAGGAGAAATCTTAAGCTAAGAATGCCCATTACAGGCATTTTATGCTCAAAAACACCCAAGGATACACTCTCTAAGGGTTAGCACGTAATGACCATTGTGTCTGTATTGGAGTGGTGCAGACTCCTTCTGGAGCTGTCAAAACATTCTAAAATCATCCACATGGTATTAGTTTAACAAATAAGACTGATGCAGGAGTGACATAATCAAGGAGACCTGCAACAAGACTGTAGAAAACCATCATGAAGGGAGTCTATGTAGCACTGAATAATTCTATAAAGATGAAACTTAAATTGAAATGGTGACTTTGCTTGCTCTTTGCTCACCAGAAGCGGAGGGGAATTGGGCAGAGGAAGAGAGGAGGTGTGCAGTGGAAAGGTGGAAGGAGTGAAGGGAGGCAGAACTGTGGTCAGGATGTTTTCTATGAGAAAAAGAATCTGTTTTCAATTTTAAAAAAATGGAAGACATTAAATGAAAACACTATTATATAGTGATATGAACTGTTCCTGATTTGGAATGGCAAATTTAAAAATAATGCAGAGATAATAAATATGAGACATGAATTTGCATGTTTATCTTCAATAAATAAGGTTCACTACTATATTAAACATGCCTTTTTATTCATATAAATGCTTGATTGAATAGATATGGACAGATAGTTGTTTGATATGGAGTGAAGGTGATATGAGTGAATATAAATGGAAGAATTCAAGATGAACTGGGATGTGTAAATGGAATGATTACACTAAAGGAGTCTTTCAGTGAGGTACAAACAATAACCAAACTCAGGCTTCTGAGGAATGGTGTTTTCAGAACCAAAATACTGGCTTCTGTGAAACAGAAGTAATGCAAGCATAGTACCAAGAATTCTATGTTAGCAAAGCTGTTTGGACTACAATATATTTTATAATAAAAATCAATGTAGGAATAAATAATAAAATGTTTAATAGAGTGTGTTTAGTAAGTTAGAGATGTATTTCATTTTTGACTCTCCAAATTATTTCTTTTATTTTCTTTCAATATTTTAATGGTTGTTTTTAAGTTCACAATATATTCTATATTATTTATGATCATTTACATTTATTTAAATGTATAAACAAAAAACATATCTCATATATCACTATATCCAGTTAGAATTATTTGCTGAATTTCTGATTTCAAGATTTATTAGAAGCCCATAACATGCAGAATCATTTACAATATAACCTTCCTGTGTTGATAAATTTGCCTATACACAACATTTCAACAGTTTCTTATTTACTGTTCTGAATTTCTAGTTCTAATCTTAGGGATACTTGCTGGATTATTCTCTGAATATGACTTAACATTAGAATAATAATAATAATAATAATAATAATAATAATAATAATAATGTTATTTAGATGTTCTTAGAATAGTGGAGTATGGAATACTTGATGTCTGCCTAGGAAGACAGCTTCATACCTTCACACACACATACACACACACACACACACACACACACACACACACACACACACCCCTTAACATAGTCAATAAGGGAGTGGAGTGAATTTTAGAGTTTCACATACAGTGCACTAGAATGATGGAAATCCTGGAGGACTTTGATGAGATATACTGTATTCCACACACACATAATATCAATTCATTCCTGGCCTTTGCACATAATCCAAACATTTCCCTTTTCTCTATTGTTTAAAGCTTGAAGTGTGGTTATCATGTATAGTTAGGATTATTATGATAGTGAAAGAATTTCTTCCTATACATCATTGTTTTTATATTTCCTCGTCTCACTGGCTTTTCTTTACTTCAAAAGTCTGTTCTCTTCAATTGGCATCAGTAAATTTTGTTTAAAAACAAAAGTCTTGAAATGCACCACAAATCTTTCACAAGGTAAACAGAGCAGAGAATGGTGGAAAAGAAATCATAACGATAAAGTGAGATATCAGAAACTAATATCTCACAAATTTTCTTGCCATAGGAATATCCCTTTAGAAAGGTCACTTCCATATTGAATTGTTTGCTATTTGAAAAAAAGATCAACTTAGAGATGTAGGGTATGGTCTGGAAGGCAGATATCATTAGAAAGATAAATGAGTATAATCTTTTCTTCCTCCTCTTTAAATCACTAGGAAGCAGCAAGCAATGCATCAGTTTAGAAGTAGAAGCCAAAGCAAATTTCTGAAACCCACTCCTTTGTGTAGGAGGATTGCTCACAAAGTCAAATTACTAGCAAGGTGTCTAGGCTGAAATGAAACTCAGAATTTCTTAAAGTGAATGTGATAGCTCTCTTTTGACATTTTACTTATTTCCTTAATTCAAATCCAACAGCCCATCTAGACCATTAAACTGATTAATTTTTGTTCAATATTCTTATGCAATTCATTTGTATAGTTTCTCATTACCTTTTGAAATAGAAATCTGATTTGTAGTTTAAGTGTATTCAGTCTTGCTTTTAATATTATCATGTTTGTTTTGTAGTCCAATTATTGAAAACAGTACATACTTCTCTATAAGAGGAAAGAACTTTCCACCTTATAAGGAGTTTTGTTAAAAGAATGGCAGAAGATTCTGTAAAGAGTCCTAAAATGAGGACCCCATTCCTTGAAAAAATAAAGATTTGGCAATGCTAACTAAAAGACATTATTTTGTCTTTTCTTTCAAACTATTTTGTTGCTACTAATCCTTACAATAGACATCTTAAGGTAAAAGTCCAAATCCCTTAAATTTTCCTCAAAAAAATAACTTAAATTTAGTGTGTGTGTGTGTGTGTGTGTGTTTGTGTGTGTGTGTGCTGTCTGGTACATATATGTGCTGCATATGTGTGTGTTTGCATATATACATGAATATACATGTGTATGTACATGCACGTAGAGGGCAGAAGTTGACATCATATGCCTTGCTCAGTCACTACCTATCCCTTTCTTGAGACATGTCCTCTTCTGAACCATGAAGTCACTGACTGGATTATCTGGATTGGTAGCAAGCTGCAGGATTCTGTTTAACTCTGCTTCCCCAATGCTGGGACTGTAGGAAATAGTAGTTATTCTTGTAGTTTTTTCTTTTGTTTTTGTTTGTTTGTTCTTTAGAAAATGCTGTGAATGAATCTCAGTTCATGCTTTTCCAGCAAGCATTTTCTAACTGATACATCGCTACATATCCAGTATTCATATTTTAATAATATGTTTTCTGTCTTCTAAAATGTTGAAAAATTCTCCACCTATTGCTTAAGTGATATGCTTATTTACTAATATAATTTCTTATTTAAAATTTTAAACTAAATATTCAATAACCAATATATTAAGGTACATCATGTTGAAATTGCAGTGATTAATTAGACACTGGGCCAAAAAACAAAGCAGATGAACTAGTATAACTGCTTAGAAGGTGTTATGGTGCAGGAAAGAAATTACAATGAGTTTCTTCAGTTTGAGGTACAAAAAGAACCATAGATGTTAAGATGCTCTTCTAGACATGGAAAATTACTAAGTATATTTAGAAAGGAGAATTTTTTGGGCAAGGAAACACTTGGTAGAGAAGAATATCAATAATGAGTAAAGGAAAGGAGATAAGGGAGCAGAATTCTGTTTATTATTTCAAAAATGGTCACTGATGAAAGGAGTTTCCAAGAAAACCTCATTTATCCTCTATTGTAAAATCTACAGTATGGAGTGAGATGCCTCTTACCAGGGGAAGGAGAGAAAATCAAATCCATTCCTTGGGCTTGAATCCTAGCAGCAGGCAGCGTGTCTCAGTGAAGCTCTTGCCTAGTGGAGCTATCCAGTCTACTATGTGATCAATATGCATGCATTTAAGGCATGTTTACTGTGTTAACCATGTAAACAAGAGACTGTCTTCACTTCTTCTTCAGGCTTGTGCATTAGACCAGAGTATAAGATTCCACCTTCTAGGGAGCAGAATAGAAAAGCTATTTTTGATATATGTTGGAGATCAATGTACTCAAAGGTACAGAAAGGTATTCTGTACTTAGTGAAATAGAATGGTTCAACACAGAGCAATGATCATGAGCTGAGCTTCTAGTCCAGAAGTGTTTAGCTTCAGGATTGGCATCCCTTTTGCAAACCTCTATCTCCAAAAATGTTTATATTAAATTCATAATAATAGCAGAATTATAGTTATGAATTAGCATTGAAAATAATTTTATTGTTGGGGTCACCACAACATGAGGAACTGCATTAAAATGTCTCTCCATTAGAGAGGTTGAGAACCACTGATCTAGACCATTCCTAGTGTCAGCAACAGAGTTGGTATCTGATAGTACAGACTGAGATTAACATTATAGCCTCACACTCCTCTCACATTTAAATGTCAGCATGCAAACTGCCATCCTTGTCCACACACCCACTCCATGTTCAGAAGTCACCATGAGTAGTGCCATACTTGGTCACATTCTATTTCCCCTTGAAATGTCACAGTGCACATCATCATCTTTGTGTACAAAACTATGTAAGCCCATAAAGCTGTGAGTCTGAGATTTTACACCATTTATAGTCTAACTTGAAGAGCAAAAAAATGACTCCTCTAGGTCTTCTCAAGCCTCATATAGCACAACTATCACTGGGGCAGTGCTAACAGGAAGAGCTTGGTACCTTGTACTATAACACCAATGGCATGGATTGACATTTCAGCCTTCCTTCATTGTTAGACTCAGATGGGCATCAGTGTGAATACAAAACCATTCAGGTCATTCATGCTATTAGATTCAGGTACATATTAGCTTACCATAAGTCAAGGTAGTCATGATACTGTTTTCACAAACACTACCCCAAAGTTAAATAGGATGGACCAAGATCCTACTTCTTTAAAAAAGTCACAAACATAGGAGTTCTATAAATATCTTATTGCCATGTTATTGAAATATGATATTAAGACTGTCTTTAAAACCTACACTACTCATGCTTGTTGTAGATGAAGCATCTGGAACATCCTTGGGCCCAGAAAAAAAAAATCCATAAACCCAATCTGTTTTATTTGTATTTAAGAAAATATTCCCTGTGGAATTGCAGCCGTATTGAGCATTAAGCCTAACATGATAATAGTACCACAGTGCTATTTCCTCAGTGCATAACATAATTTCAGATTTTGAGATTGCCTGGTGTTGTGCAGGTCCACAGGGCTAGAACAGAGGAAGCTAGCCTATCCATAAGTTTTTAAAGAGACAGACAGACTTCTTTAGTCAATGACTATAATTTGGTGATTATAGATGATGCACTGTGTGTACCCTAGGCTCAGGAAGATAATTTTATGAATATACTAGTTGTATTATATATTCTGTTTCATTTTGATCAGTGTCCTAACTAAAATCAGAGAATCTAGACTTAGAATTTGCTGGAATTGAAACAATAGCTGTTATACTTTGTGGGGTTTTTTTCTATGTCTTAAAATTTATTCAAGCTACATCTCAATTGCAGCCCTTACCTCCTTCCCTTCCAGTCCCCCACATTGGTGATTTCTCTAAAAAATTGGGAATAGTTCTACATTAAGACCTAGGCATACCACTCCTGGACATATATTCAAAGATTCTCCGCCAACCACTAGGACATTGGCTTTGTGCTCTTAAAAACATTATACAATGGAAACTTAATCCCTAATTTAAGAGTATTGGGATATGGGGCTTAATAAAATGTTAATTTTATAAGGTTTATGCTTTTATGGAAGAATATCTATCATCAGTTATTAATTGACAAGTAAGGCTGTTGGAAATTTATCTCCTTCCTTCCATTCTCACTTACTTAGTCATTATGATTTATACTATTAGATGTTAAACCACAAAGAGTCCTTTATCAGAGGCTGGCATCTTGCTTTTGGACTTCAGCCTCAAAAACTATAATAAATTTATTCTTTAAAATTCATTTTTAAAATACCCATCTTGCAATATTCTGCAGTAACAACAGAAGAAAAGAGAATTCACTACAACTCCACATTGTATTTGGGCATTGTATTTGCTTTTTCTATAAAGTAAAATTATATGACATATATATGTGTATGTATACAAAGCCATATCTTCTATATACATTTATATTCCTTAATATAACCTACTCAGCCCATGTAATGTTAATTGTATGTATGCTTTCAGGGCTGACTAGTTTTGATTCAAAGGATATTTTGTCCGATAATATCTAAGTGTGCATTTTTGTTTCTTAGTTTCATTTCATTGGAATACACTTTATCTTTTTATTTTAAAATGGTGTCTATATTTGATGTTGTATTAGTCTAGTCACTGTTCTAATGTTGAGAGTAGACACCATGACCAAAGCAAATTTTATATAAAAAAGTGTTTAACTGGTGACTTGCTTACATTATCACAGGGTCAGTCCATTATTATGGTGGATAGCATGGCAGCATGCAGGCAGGCATGGTGCTGGAGGCCTTGGCAGGAGATACAACATGATCCAAATGCAGCAGCAGGCAGAAAGACGGAGGGAGAGAGAGAGAGAGAGAGAGAGAGAGAGAGAGAGAGAGAGAGAGAGATTGAGTGGGCTAGTGACACACCTCCTCTAACAATGCTATACCTCATAATCATTCCAAATATTCTATCAACTGAACACTAAGCATGAAAATCTATGAGCATATTGGTGCCATTTTGATTCAAACCACCAAAGATTTTGAGGTTCATTTTTGTAGGCAACAAAATAATGGAAAATACTTGTTATATCATAATTCAGTTTTATTAAACATGTGTATTAATTTCTGTCACTCTTGTTTTGTGATGTCTCTTAGACATTTTTGGATTAACTTTTCTGGAATTGTTTATTTATATTTTTGTCTGATCCTGGGTGTGTTTATCATTTTCTTCAGATTGAAGTATTCTTCCAGTCTTTTTATATATGAGTTAATCTCCTCTCTTCTATCTTTCTTTGATCTACATATTTAATATTTTAACCGTAATTTGATATGAGGACCTTCTTTTCTAGTCCTTTGTATATCCTATTCTATATGTCTCTTGTACTTTGATAGACACCCGTTTTCTTGCCTCTTAACATTTTTCTTTATGATGTTGTTACAAAATTTTTTTTCTTTTTTTGATGTAGCATTTCCCCTAAACAAAGGAAAAACTACAACAAGCAAACAAACACACAACAAAAACCCGAACAAACTGTAATAAAATAAAAGCATACACAAAAAGTCTGTGGAGATTAATTATATGTTAGTCAACTACTCTGAACATGAGGCCTATCCTAGAGTGCTTGGTAAACCTAGTGTCACTCTACTAAGGAAAACTTATTTTCCATCTTTCAGCAGGTATATGCGACAATTCAGTTGTGGTTAGATTTTCATTCATTCATTCATTCACTCATTATGTATTTATTCATTCATTTTTTAATATAACAAAATAAATGTAATAAGATAAAATAAAATATCACATCCATGTTGGGTAAGAAGAAATGAGTCCAAGTAAAGCCACAGATATCAGATATACATTTTGCACACTCATGAATCCTATAAAACACTAAACTGGAAGCCATACATATGCACACAGGATTTAGTGCAGGCCCTGTGAATGCTGCTTCAGTATCTGTGAGTTCATACCTGTTTTGCCTGTGTTAATTTAGAAAGTCTTGTTTTCTTGGTGACCTCCATCTCCTCTTATGTTCTTTTCATTTCCTTTTCTATGGGGTTCCTTGAGGTCTGAGGGGAGAGATTTGGTGGAGGCATCCCATTTAGGGCTAAGTATTCTAAGATCTCTCACTCTGCAAATGTCTGACTGATTGTGAGTCTCTGTATTTGTCTTCATCTGCTATAGGAGGAAGCTCTAATGATAATTGAACTATCTGTCTATATTAGCATTGATCAGCTATCACTGATCTGTCAGTACAGCAGAGTATTACTGGGAATCATTTTATCACTACATTTTTTTTTTTCTTTTTAGAACAGTGACATTTGCTTTGACTCCAGATCTCTGGGCTATCTAGTCTCGTGTACTTGGTTTCCATAAGAGTGTCAAGAATGGGTTTCATCTTGTGCAGAGTGTATCTTATGTTATAACAGTTACTCATTGTTTACTTCCACAAGCTTTGTGCCACAATTGGTTTATTGTTTTTTACAGGTAGTACATCTTTATAGATAAAGGATTTTTGGGTGGCTTGGTGCTTATGTTTGTCTTTTGAGACCTTGCAGAGTAACTTCATATGCCAAAGATGCTGGAACTTAAGGGTGAAAGCTGTATGTTGGCACCAACTTGAAATTTCCATATTCAATGAATTGTGTAGGTGTTGTCTTCCCCAATACGGCCTTGTCAGTTTGTGAAGAGAAATTAGAGTCTTTGAAATACTCTGAGTTTTGGTTATTTCCTGGGACCACTTTGGCAAACAACTCAATTAGAAATAAACCAAACCCGGTACTAGAAGCTTCATTTGATGACAAGAGATTTTCATTCGGTGAAAAAGATTTCGTTTTGTGGCTCTGTCCACCCATTATTTTTTTACTTCATTTAGATTCCTTTTATATATCTATTTGTATATATTTTAGAAAATTTCTACTGTATTAGGTTTCCTTACTACCCCTTAAATACCCCTCAATTTTAGTTGTTTCTCCATGTGTTACCTCCCACAGCCCTCTCCCCTTCCTCCTTGATCCTGCCATTCCAATCACATTCATCTATCCATTGCTGTCTATTCTATTTCTAAGCAGGCTCTATTTGTTCCCTTTAGTCCCTTTCTCTATACCTACCCTCTGTGCTTCTAAGAATTGTAGCTTGTATATTATATATTCCTAGGTTGTTTTCAATTTTTGAGTATTATGAATAGAGTAGCAGCTGCTACCAGTTCCCCAGGTATCTGTATCCCATGGAGTGTCCCTCTTCCAGAGAAGATATGAGGAGGAACAATGGCCCCTTAACCCATGCCTCTGCCCCTGCTGGACACTGAGAGGGGAATGATACAATACAGTACGAAGGAAAGTTGAGGCTTCAAGGGGTGAAGGTGGCTAACTAAGTACTGTGTAGAGGGAAAAATAAGAAAAATAAACTCTAATATCTTTTATTCATAACCAGTTACAAATATAGCAGAAAAGAGTTGATAACAGAGATAAATTTAAAAAGTATTTAATTGGTGATGGACAAATGTATTTGAATATTAGTAGAGATAAGCTATTTTAAATAATAAATTTACATATTTTTTATCTTTTCATTATTTTTGAGAATTTCAGAGTTATACAATGAAATATGGCTATATCTTCATTCAGCCAGTGTGTGATGTCTTAGGCAATAGGATTTTACATGTTATTACTCTGGATAACTAAGGGCTATGGAAATAGACTGTGCAGTTTGGAAGGCCTCTATAACTTTTAATTCCCTAAAACTGCCTGACCAATAACTCAGAAAAAGGTATCTCATGTCCCATAACTTGCACTGTGATTTTCATTTAACAACACTTTTATTCTGGATAAACATTGCCCACTCAGTCTGGTTAATTCTCTTCAAGCATTTCTTAAAACTTTTATTCTGAAATTAGCTTACTTCCAAGTGGGTTCTCTTTCTCTTAACTCATCCCTCCACGCAGAACCACCTATCAGATTCCTGGCTTTTGCTTATGCTCCAACTTAAAAACACAGATCAAAAAATAATGAAGCTAGGACCCATATGAGAAAGAGTGTATAGTATTTGTCTTTTTTGGTCAGTGTTAAATCAATCAGTAGTTTTTTTGTTTGCTTGTTTTTTTTTTTGTTTTTGTTTTTGTTTTTTTTTTTCTTGGTTTTGATTCCATTGAATGACCTACACATTTCACTTTTTCTTACTTGGGGAAAATAACACTGTGAATATGCACCATATTTTTCTTATACTTTCGTTTATTGCTAAAAATCCAATTTGATTGTATTTCCTAGCTTTTGGAAATTTCGTGAAATTGAAGGTGTAATTTTAAACTATTTATTTGTTGTTACATTAGTATCTCTACCTCTCTTTCAACCCACCAATCTAAGGAACAGGAGAAAAAAAGGTTAATAGAAACAGAGGGTGTTTCTTTAGACCGTTTTAGATGTAGGTCCTTGGAACAATTCATTAACATTCCTGAAGTCCAGTCAAACAGCATACAGAGGAACAAGTATCAGAAGAAGTGAGAACAAACACCAGATAGCAGTAATGAGAGTGGCTGCCTACTTCCAATATTGCAAGTGGTGGTGACAGCAGTTGCTGCAGTCCTGCTTGGGGCCAAGGTCTCTTCTGCCTGGGCTGCAATGGACAGAAACTTCAGCAGCACCAAGTTTCAGCAAAACATTGTATGGAATCTTCCTAAGCAGAACAAAGCAATGACAGGCACAGCTAAGTAAACAATGATACCTTTCTGGTTTTTAGGTTCTCTTTATACTCTCTTAAGAATCTACACAAGGACAAGCTGTTAAATGGTCTTGTTAATTGGGTTTTGGAGGTTAGACCTAGGGACTTCTCTCTTTTTCTTTTCTGTATCCTTCTTTCTCTCCTATATAAGAGTGAACAGATGAGAAAAATGGGACATAGAAATAGTATAGGAAAGATCAAGAAAAAAGGACAGATTATTGAATATGGCCTTATACCTTTGTATACTGATACAAAATTAATATTATATTTGGCTAAATTGGTATTGATCATTGTATATTAATGCAAAATTAAGAATGTATAGGGCTACATCGGTATTGATCTTTGTATATTGATACAAAATTAAGATTATATTTGGCCACAATGGTATTGACCCTTGTATATTGATGTAAAATTAAGATTGTATTGGGCTACATCGGTATTGATCTTTGTATATTGATACAAAATTAAGGGTAATGCTTCTTAAAGGTATTGTTCGTAGCAATACTTAAAAATGAAATGTCAAGTTTTGACCTCTCGCTACCAACCGACATAAACTGTTTAGGATAATTAAGAAACGGAAACTAATAGTCATGAAAACGTGTCATTCTGTTAGTTACTATGACAGTCTATCACAGTTATTTTCTAAGCTACTCAGAAATCAAGTTGCTAAGAGACAAGCAATATTTCTTATCTAAATATAAGAGATAGATAGGGCATCTTCAAAAACCTCAAGAGATCTGCAGAATATGGCATTCAAAGATGTTTTCTTACTTAAGATTTTTTTATATGGAGACATGTCAGCTCCTGACAGCACCCCCTATTCTACTCCAAGTAGAAGATGAGCATCGAAGAATCTCCAGTGGGAGATGATTGAATTGGTGGTAAGCCTTTCTCTTGGCAAGAAAAACCCCTTGCTTTAACTGTAGACAGACTTCTGTCCAAAAAGGACAAAACTTGGAAGCAGATAAGTCGACAGCCTAGCTCTGCCAAGACAGGGTAGGTAAGTCCTTCATAATTCCTGCTCTACAATCAATGTCTGTCAGAGAAACGGGGCCAAATGGCTGAAGATTGATACTGTAATGTATGGAGAGAAAATGGGAACTGTCCAGGCAGCCACTGGTACGTCATTTCTTAGTTTTGGAAGCTGCAGGCCCTGCACTTCCTATATATTCAGATATATTTATCCCTCTCAGGTCTCTGAGGTGGTTGAAGAATAGATAGCTAGAGTCTCATAGTTAAATTTTGAGTTGTTTGGGAATCAAGAGGGTGTTCTGGATCTAAGAAGATATTTTTAAAATTGTGAGGCAAGTTAGTATGAAAGCTGAGTTAGATATAGAACTTTAAACTCATGGAGATGGTTAGATAGTAGAATGTTAAAGTCAGGTGCCAAATACATATGGACTGGACATTGGGAATGTATGCTAAGCCATATAACTCTTATAATTGTGGCCTATTTATTTCTGTTGTTTTCTATTAATTTATAGTTATAAGAAAAAGAACCATTTTTTGGACTGAAAGGAAGATCTGTTGGGGGGAAAAAAGAATTGCCTTAAACTAAAAAAAAAAAAAAAAAGAAGGGAAGAGGTTGGGGGGTTGAGGGGGAGGAGGGTGGAATGGTGGGACTGGAGGGGGGAGTAGGGAGGGGATTGTGATTGAGATGTAACTTGGAGAAATAAAAAATAAATTATTAAAAAAAGAATCTGCATAAGGATGTATTCCTATTGACCAATATCACCCCCCCCCCAATATCCCCATGAGATATTCTCCTGTTGATTAAGATCATGTACTCTCTAAGGAGTCTGCTTATCCAAGGATGTTTTCAAGCTAGTCAAAAGCATGTTCCCCACATGTGGCAGTTTTCAGCTGACAAAACACCCATCTGGATGTTTTTCATGGCCTTTTCACAAGTCTGTTCTTTATCAGTGAACAAAGCACCCCCACATCCCATACTTGAGACCAAAACAAAAAACATATTCATTCAACACATCTGTGTTTTTAAAGAAATCAAAGCTTCCATCACAGAAAATTTATTGATATGGAAGTCTCTTTGTTGTAGGACATAAAATCCTCTAAGTATATGCCTAGGAGTAGCATAGCCGTATCATATTGCAGTCTCCTTTCTGTCTTGGGAAACTTCCACACTGAATTCCAAAATGGCTGCTCTTGAGAACAAGGCTGATGGAAGTTGTCTCTGTGACCCTGATGTATGGAGAAGGAATGGAGTATGTTTTCTAAAACCAGAAATATGTTTGACAAAGGCAGTGATGGCCTGAGGACAGGACCTTAGAGGAACTATGGCTAGAATAACACATCTTGGCCAAACCACAACCTGAGTTCCCAGATGGGACATAACTGGAAGGGATGAACTTTGGGGGGCTCAGTAAAATCTAGCCCCCAACACAAGACCCACCTAACTGGTCTTGAGCTACACACCACTAAGAATATAAGGCCTCTACACCAAAGCTCCATCCTTGGTGCTAGGTCCAGAAGACACTAGGGAAAATTAGCTAAGAACAGCCAGATGACTAAAAGTCAGTGAAAGAACAAATCTGACAAAAATCAGGGCAATAGGACTCCAATAAAATACAGCGATGCTAGTACAGCAAACCCTGACCATTCCATCATAGCTGAAACACATGAAAATGATGACAAATCTATACTTAGGAAAATGATAGAGTCCTTACAAGAAGAAAAACATCCGGGAAAGAACTTAAAGAATCCTCAATTTTACAAATGAAAGCAATGGAGAATATCATAAGAGACCTCCAATACAACTCAGCCAAATATGAATGGGAAAGAGACAAAGTTATGAAAGATTTAAAAGACTGGCAGACAAAGATATCTAAATTGGAGCAGGAAATATATAAAATGTATAAAAGTATTCAAGACTTAAAATTGGATATGGATGCAATAAAGAAAACACAATCAGAGACAATCCTGGAGGAGGAAAAACAAGGGAAGAGAACAGGAAGTACAGACATGATTATCAACAATAAGAAACAAAAGATGGAACACAGAATCTCAGGTGTGAAAGATTCGATTGAAGAAATCAGTATAACAACCAAAGAAAAGAGAAATCTAAAAAAGTTCTCACCCACAACATCCAAGAAATCAAGGACTCAATGAAAAGACAGAACTTAGGAATTATAGAGAACGATGAAAGAAAAGACTATCAACTCCAAAGTCCAGGAAATATCTTCAACAAATTCATAGAAGAAAACTTCTCAAACTAAAAGAAAAAGATGCCAATAAAATTTTAAGAGGCGTACAGAACTCCAAACAGTTTAGACCAGAAAAGAAATTCCTCTAGCCACATAATAATTGAAACTCCAAATGTACAGAACAAAGATAGAATATTAAAAGCTGGAAGAAAAAAAGATCAAGTAATGTATAATGGCAGACCCATCAGAATTACACCTGACTTCTCAGAAACTTTAAAAGCCAGGAGGGCTTGGACAGATGTCCTACAGGTCCTAAGAGAATGTAGGTGCCAGCCTAAACTACTATACCCAACAAAACTTGCTTTCAACATAGATATAGGAAACAAGATATTCCATGACAAAACCAAATTTGAACAGTACCTATCCACAAATCCAGCTCTACAGAAGATCCTAGGAGGAAAATTTCAACCCGGAGAAGATATCTGCACCCATGAAAACAGAGGAAACAAAACATTCCACTGCAGCTAAACTAAAAGAAACACACAACCACTACCTACATAAAAATAACAGGAAACAGTAACCATTGGTCATTAACATCCTTCAACATCAATGGACTCAACTCTCCAATAAAAAAGACACAGGCATACAAAATGGATCTGTAAACAAGACCAATCATTTTGCTGTATACAAGAACCACACCTCGCTAACAAAGATAGACTCTACCTCAGAGTAAAGGGCTGGAGTAGCCATCCTAATATCAAATAAAATAGACTTTCAACTGAAGTTAATAAAAAAAGATAGGGAAGGGCATTCCTTACTCGTTAAAGGAAATATTCATCAGGATGACATCTCAATACTGAATAGCTATGCCCCAAATACAAGGGCACCCACATTTGTAAAAGAAACTCTTTTGAAGCTTAAACCACACATCAACTCCAACACATTAGTAGTGGGAGAGTTCAACACCCCACTCAAAACAATGGACAGATCATCGAGTCAGAAACCAAACAGAGAAATAATGAGTCTAACAGAGGTCATGAACCAAATGGACCTAACAGATATCTACAGAACATTTCACACAAACACAAATAATACACCTTTTCAGCACCTCATGGAACCTCCTCCAAAATTGACCATATAGTTGGACACAAAGCAGGTCTCAATAGATACAAGGAAATTGAAATAACCCCATGTATCTTATCAGATCACCATGGATTAAAGCTGGACTTCAACAACCACAGAAATAAGAAAAAAACCTACACATTCATGGAAACTGAACAACTCTCTACTCAATGACCACTGGGTCAGAGAACAAATAAAGAATGAAATCAAAGACTTCTTAAAATCCAATGAAAATGAAGGCACCACATACCCAAACCAATGGGCCACAATGAAAGCAGTGCTATGAAGAAAGTTCATAGCACTAAATGCCTTCAAGAAGAAAATTGTGACAGCTTATATTAGCAACATAACATCAGAACTGAAAGAGCTAGAAAAAATGAAGCAAACATTCCCAAGAGGAACAAAAGGCAGGAAATCATCAAACTTAGGGCTGAAATCAACAACTTATATATAAAAAAAGAACAATACAAGGAATAAATTAAACCAAGAATTGGTTCTTTGAGAAAATAAAAAAAATAGACAAACCATTAGCCAAACTGGCAAAAAAAGGCAGAGGGTAAATACCCAATTCAGTAAAATCAGAAATGAAAAGGGAGAAATAGCAAAAGACATCAAGGAAATCCAAAGAATCTTTAGATATTAACTCCAAAGCCTCTATGCCACAAAATTTGCAAACCTAAGTGAAATGGGCAACTTTCTTAATAGATTCATCCTACCAAAGTTAAATTAAGATCAGGTTAACAAATGAAGCAGTCCTATAACCCTTAAGTAAATAGAAGAAGTAATTAAAAGTCTACCAAAAAAAAAAAAAAAGCTCAGGGCCAGATGGTTTCAAACAGAATTCTACAAGTCCTTCAAAGATGAGCTACTACCAATACTCTTCAAACTCTTCCACAAAATAGAAACAGAATGAACATTGCCAAACTCATTCTATGAGGCCACAGTCACGTTGATACCTAAAGCACAGAAAGACCCAACATATATGCAAAAATAATCAATAAAATGCTTGCAAACTGAATCCAAGAACTCATCAAAAGTATCATACACCATCATCAAGTGGGCTTCATCCCAGGAAAGCGGGAATGGTTCAACATATGAAAATCAATTAACAAAATCCCACCTAATAAACAAACTGAAAGAAAAAAAAACATATGATCATCTCGGCATATGCAGAAAAAGCATTTGACAAAATCTAACACCCCTTCATGTTAAAAGGCTTGGAGAGAACTGTCATACAAGGATTATATCTAGAAATAATAAATACAACAAACAGCAAGCCAGTAGTTAACATCAATTTAAAGGAGAGAAACTTAAAGCATTTCCTCTAAAACCAGGGACAAGACAAGGATGTTCAATTGCCCCATACTCTTCAACACAGTACTTGAAGTTCTAGCCAGGCAATAAGACAACTAAAGGAGATCAAGGAGATACAAATTGCCAAGGGAGAAGTCAAATTATCCCTATTTGAAGATGATAAGATAGTATACATATGTGACCCCGAGAATTCCAACAGAGAACTCCTACAGCTAATAGATTCTTTCAGAAAGGTGGGTGTATAAAAAATTAACTAAAAAATTCATTAGGCCTTCATTACACAAAAGATAAATGGGCTGAGAAAGAAATTAGGGTAACAATAATTTCCACAATAGCCACAAATATTATAAGATACCTGGGAGTAACTCTAACCAAGCACATGAAAGACTTGTAAGACAAGAACTTCAATTCCTTGAAGAAATAAATTGAAGAGGGTATTATTTCTCATGTTCAAGGATAGGTAAGATCAACATAATAAAAATGGCCATCCTACCAAAAGGTATATACAGATTCGGTGCAATTCCCATCAAAATACCAACATAATTCTTTACAGAACTTGAAAGAACAACTCTCAACTTCATAAAAAAACAAACAAACAAACCAAAAAAAAAACAAAAAACAGAAGAGCTAAATCAGTCCTGTACAATAAAAAAACATCTGGAGGTATCACCATTCCAGATTTCTAAATATACTGCAGAGCAATAGAAATAAAAACAGCATATATACACAGACCAGTTGATCAATGGAATTAAATTGAAAACCCAGAAATGAACCCACAAACCTAGGGACACTTAATTTTTGACAAATAATCCAAAACCATACAATGGAAAAAGGACAGCATCTTCAACAAATGGTACAGGCCAAACTGGATGTTGATATGTAAAAGAATAAAATTAGACCAATACATATAACCTTGCACAAAACTTAAGTCCAAGTGGATCAAAGACCTTAACATAAAGCCCAACACACTATATCTGTTTGAAGAGAAAGTGGGGAAAAGCCTAGAACTTATTGGCACAGGTGACAAGTTCCTGAACAGAACACCAATAGCTCAGGCTCTAAGACCAACAATCAATAAATGTGACCTCATGGAGCTGAAAAGTTTCTGTAAGACAAAGGATACTGTAATTTCATCAAAATGGGAAAAGATCTTTACCAACTCCACATCCGAAATAGGGTAAATATCCATAATTTACAAAGAACTCAAGAAATTTAATGCCAAGAAATAAAATAATCCAATCAAAAAATGTAGAACAGATCTAAACAGAGAATTAACAAAGGAAGAATCTCTAATGGCTGAGAGACACTTGAAGAAATGCTCAACATCCTTAATCATCAAGATGACTCTGAGATTCCATCTCACACCTGTCAGAATGGCTAAGATCAAAAGTGTAAATGATAGCACATGCTGGTGAGGATGTGGAGAAAGGGAAACACTCCTCCATTGCTGATGTGAGTGCAAGCTTGTACAACCACTATGGAAATCAGTCTGGCGATATCTTAGAAAACTTAGGATAGCTCTACCGAAAGACACAGCCATAACACCTCTAGGCATACATTCACATGATTCCTCACCAAACCACAAGGACATCTCCTAATCTATTTTCATTGCAGCCTTATTTGTAAGAGCTAGAAACTGGAAACAACCCAGATGTCCCTCCATTGATGAATGGATAAAAATAAAAATCTGTGGTACATTTACACAATGGAATACTACTCAGCTATCAGATACAAGGAAATCATGCAATTTGCAGCCAAATGGGTGGAACTAGAAAAAATCATCCTGAGTGAGCTAACCCAGACTCAGAAAATGCACATGGCATCTATTCACTTATAATCGGATTTTAGCCATATAGTACAGGATAAATATACTACAACCAAATCACCAAAAGGAACAGGAACATAGACTTTGTTTCCTGCTAGTCAGATACTTTGCCCTAGTGGTGCTGCCATGTAGGCCCCCAGTACGTGAGGAAGCTCTTAGCCCTCATATGATTGCTGAACTGTGGGTGGTGGGGACTTATATGTAGGGGCAGAACACTCTGGATTAGTAGGATAGGAGGGATAGGAAACAGAGGGTGGAGGGGTGGGACTGGGAGGGGTGGAAAGAGGGCGCTGTGATGGAGATGTAACTTGAAGTAATAAATAAACACACACACACACACACACACACACACAAGAAACATCTTTAAATGGCATATTCTACAGATCTCTTGAGGTTTTGAGATCACTTTTGTATCTCCGTATATTTGAATAAGCACATGTTGTTTGTCTCTTAGCAACTTGACTTCTGGTTAACTTAGAAAGTAGTGTGCTATACTACACTACTAAAGTCTTTTTATATGACTGGCTCAAACATGATCACACATGTGTGTGTGTGTGCAACAAGTGTGCATATATATTGCACATACATGTATAAAATGCATATATGTATATTTATGTGCATAAAGTTGATATTTATGTATGCTTCTATTTGTTTACATTAATTTTATATCTATTGTCTACATACATGTATTTGTACCTAGAATAAATGATGCAGTGTAGGTAGAAAATAACAGTAATATAGTAGGCAATTTATATAAAATTGGACATATTTTTATTACATAAGAATGTTTAACACTGAATTCTGAGACATTTTCTCACCTGAAGACATTAAAAGGTACTTTACAAACAGTGATTAATTGTTATAATGTAACTTCATGAAAATGAGAGATAAGTGACCTCAAAAACTACCAAGAACATATGATCAATTTTTCAAGTAAAAGTTGGGAAATATAACATTTTATTAAGGTTTTTGTTTGTTGGTCAATCACTATAATAAGAATTTTTTGTAGTGGCTCAATAAAGTAAATTTTATCCATCATCTTTCAAAAATAATTGAGGAGTATAAGGCACCAAGAGACTATCAGTTTTTACAATATTATATGGCAGATTCACATTTGAAAATACATTTGTGTAACTCCCCACAATTTTAGTGATGTTAGCTGATTGGTGATAACTCACAATACCTATTACAGAGAGATTTTAGTCAGATCCCAGTGTTTTTCTATATCACTATGTAATTCAAACATGTTTATAAAGGTAATTGATTCATAAAAATTTATAGTTTAAAAACTATGTGATCAACAGCAAAGACTAGTTTGAAGCAATATGTCATTTAAAAGTTACTTATTATGTTGTAAGATTTTTTTCCTAAGATGAAAATTGTAAGTGATGCTTTATATGCTTTTCTATTTCATCCTAAATGCACACATGAGTATATTCAACATTTCTGAAAGTAATTAACTTGATTAAGTTATGGTAGATACATTTATTTGATTTTTAAAATAAGAAATAATAGATACATAAATTTGAATGAACTGTAGTCAAAAGCTAAATATTGTATGCTAATTCAGAACACTTGCAAAAAAAAGGGCTCTTTTCCATAAGGCATATAAGTATATATTTATTCATGTTACCTATGTTACCACAGTTAAAAAAAAAAAAAAACACTATTACTTCACATTCACTGGGAAAATTTATTTTGAAGGAAAAAGTGCTTTTTCATATTTTAATCACAATAATGCATTTAATATTTAAATAAATATGTTAGGTAGCATCTTAAAAAATATTTTTCCTATTGTTTTCAAAAATATCCACTTTAGGAAAATAGACCAACTAGTAACTAGTTTTAAGTTAATCATTTAATTTTCATGTAGAAAAGAAAAATCATAAACTTAAATAATTACTACATAATCTCAAATGTCTTTGTGGGGCTTTGTTTAAGACTTGATTTACTTATATTTTAAGTGTATGAGAATTTGCCTTTATTAGTCAGGGTTCTCTAAAGGAACAGACCATACATATATGCATACATATATATGTAAATATATGATATTAATCAGACTGTCTTATATTCTGCAGTAGAGTTAGTGTAATAATGACTGTCTCCACAATGGAAGGTCCAATAACTCACTAGCTGTTCAGCCCACAAGACTGTATTTTTCAGGTGGTCTTCAGTATATAGCAAAATCCCAAAGAAATATGATCTCATGCTAGTTTAGGAATGAAATCATAAGTGAGAGCTAGAGCAAGCAGGCAGTGAAAATAGACATTCTTCTTCCATGTTCTTTATATAGGCTGTCAGAGAGGATGTGACCCAGGTTAAAAGTAAATCTTCCCACCTCAATAGTTCTGGTATGAAGGAATGTTCTCACCTCAATACATTCAGAGTAGAAGAAGGTCTTCTCACTTCAAGTGATTTAATTAAGAAAAAATTCATCACATGTGTGCTTATCCATTTGCATTTGTGTTACTTCCAGATGTAGTTGAAAACCAATAATAACTAACTTATTGCCCAGAAGATGTCATGGAATAACTTTTGACTGTTGTTACAGAATACAGTGATCTGCAATTTATGTTCTAGGAATCAAACCTAGGTCTTCTGGAAGCGCAACCAGTACTCTTAATGTCTGGATCAGTTCTACAACCATGTCTTTATGCTGTTTAAATATTCAAATCATCAACTAAAATATTATAACTTACAAAAATTAATAGTACTTAAGTAATATATATTTTATGTATTTATTGATGCATATGAATGATATTTACCCTTTCCATTAATTAAATAAAGCAAACATATCACAGGGAAAAAAAAGAAAATAAAACCAACACTTTAAGTATTAGAAGGTAAGAAAAATTACAATAATGATTATTGTCTATGGCAGAAAATTTGTAACAAATGCAGCCTAGCTATCCTAACTGTACCCTGCCCCCCAAAACAAATATGTGCCATCACTGTTTAAAAATGGAATCAAATCAATTTACATCTGTGTCCAATATTTTATTGCTTAGTTTTCTAAGTTGTCCGTATTGATGAACATCAGTGGTATAAAAAAGGACTCCAAAAATTAGAAAAATTCTCATCTTCTGTTGACTAGTCTACAAATTAAGAACACAGAAAAGGGATCTTGCATGACGAAGTGAACACTGATGAGCCATGCCTTTGTTCTACTTGTATATATGCCCCTAACTGAATATAGTTTACAGTGCAAATTATTGAATCCAATTCTTCACACATGGTGTGGTGTGCTCTGTCACTAAAATACATCTCCAAACTTTCTCTTTTTCTTTTAAAATTGTTATTTGATTAGTCTAATCTAGTTATCAGTAGCTTATGACAATATTTTATTGCCTAATCACAATATAAAAGTGACTTTAATTTTAGTAAGTTATAAGTGCACAAAGAAATAAATGAGAGTTATAAAATGGACATAGTAATAACACAAAATTATATATCTATAATAATCATCAAAGTTCACAACATTGATGACATCAAGTTCTGACAAGTATGTAACAAAATAGGAAATGTCTTTTCCATAGTGGAAATGCATAATGGTACATTCATTTTGGGGGACTTAGTATAATTGTCAGAAAACTCAGCATATTTTCACTGTACAATGCAGGAGTCACACTCTTTGACACCTATGAGTAGAAGAAAAACAAAAACAAAAGAACCAAAAACCAAAACCAAACTCACACAGAAAACCATCACAAGTACATAGAGCTTTATTTATAGTTTCTAAATTGGAAGCAATCAAAATGTTCTTGCTTGTACATAAAAAAAACCCTAAATACTATGGTAATAGTAAATGAACTATGAGGACATGATTCAAAATAAAAAATTATTTTCTTTTACTTTGTGCATCTTGGGAATTGAATTTAAAGTGTCAAGTTTGAAGTCAACTGTTTTACTTGCTGAACCATCTCACCAACTCATATAGAGTATTGAGGGAATATAACTGCTATGTGCTACTAAAATAGTGGGCACAAGAAATTCCAATTTTGTCAAAATTCATAGAATGTATATCACCTAGAGTTAACCAGTGTAGATCACATACTATAATCAATAATGATGCATCATGTTGACTTCACCAGTTATAATGAATTGTTTCTGTGGTGAGGAGATTAATAGTAGAAATAGTGCTTAGCAAATGTGGGGAGATACACATTATATGGGAAAGCCCATACTTTTTTTCTATATTTTATGAGCTTAAACTTGTCCTAAAAAATAAATTGTACTAAATCTGTAGTGCAAATTTAATTTATTTTCTTATCACAAAGCAGATCCTAACTACCTGTTTTATATTCATAACTATATATTCAAGAAGTATTTACAGATCCAAGATGGCGCCGACCATAGAGCAGTGCATCTGAGTAGTAGGTGAATGAGATTAGTCATTGTGGAGTGAATGGGAGGTCCCCTAGCCTACAGTGAAGCACAGACGGTGTCTGAATGCCCACAGCGAACATTGAGACCGGTCACCAGGTAAAAGAGCCCACACAGTTCCCGGGAACACAACCCTGAGATCAGCCAGCTCCGTCACCGTGTGGAGAGGAGCTCTGGCTAGAGATCTAGCCCAGGAGCGGATCCAGCCCACGGCTCCAGCCACAGACCAGTGGCCCCGCCTGTCTGCCTGATATCCAGCCTGCACTCGAGCCGCACCACAAGAGCAAAGGTAAGTGAGATTATTTTTTTCCTCAGTTTCCAACATGGTGGCACAGTGTGCACTGTAGCGGAGAGGCAGAGACCTAACCCAGTCACAGCAAAACAATTAGGAGCCAAGACTGCCTGCAAACAGAGCCGGGACAGTGTGTTCTCCACAAATACTGGGGCGGGTGGGTCACTCACCCTAGCACCCAAGCATCTGAGGCAGTCAGCAACAGGCGCACTGAGGCTGGCATCTGTTGTGGGTGGAGCTCCCTGCCTGCATAGTCAGCCCAGATGGGGAGCCAGAACGACTGGGTCAGTGAGAGGAGAACACAGACCCAACCACAGCTCTACCTGCCTTTCTGAGGGGACCTGTCAGCTCCCAGGTCCTCAGAGGCTAGCACTCTCCCCACTCCAATCCCCTCTATATTGGTCCAATTGGGTCACAAGCAGTTGAGGAGAGCAGCAGCCACCCTCCTCTCCGAGAGCCAGTCAGTCTATTACAGGAATCTGCCCGCCATCTGGAGGTAAACACCAGGATCTCAGGATCAGCCAAC
>CAJQZJ010027982.1:3848932-3879287 GCA_907164525.1 Lophiomys imhausi | reverse complement strand
AGAGACAGGAGGATCACTATAGAGTTAGTTGTCTTATAAATTCTAGAGTTACAAGAAACAGGGTGGTGATGGTGCACACCCTTAGTCACATCATTGGGGAAGAATACACCCTTAATCCCAACACACTAGAGACAGAAACTGGCAGATCTCAGAGCTCAAGGCCACCTGATACAAAACAAACTCTAAACAGAGAAAAACTTTGATCCAGGGGTGGAGGAGCACATCTTTAATCCCATCAGTTGGAAACCACATGTCTTTGATCCCAAAATTTAGAATGCAGAGACAGGCACATAGGATTTGGAAAGATTTAAGTTTAAAAGCTACTTACAAAAGGCAGGCTGCAATTCAAACAAATTGTCCTTTGAGATCTCAAAATATATACACTAAAGGTTTGTTTAGCTCCAAAATATCAAAATAATTT
Organism: Lophiomys imhausi; assembly: GCA_907164525.1. NCBI lineage: Eukaryota > Metazoa > Chordata > Mammalia > Rodentia > Muridae > Lophiomys > Lophiomys imhausi. The sequence goes on along the minus strand of CAJQZJ010027982.1, from coordinate 3,878,866 downwards.
CTTCTTTAATCCGGATTGAAAGGTAATACTTTATATATTATCAAAAAACCAAATTTGCTACAGGAAAAATATTACCTGACCCCCCCAAAAAAAGGTAATTGTCCCAGAGTTAGGATTAGGGCAGGGCTCTGTTCTTATCTTTCCAGGAGATTTAAAGCATCCATTCAAGGAATCCAGGGACAACTGGACAAAGGAAACCTCAGCAGAAAACAGATCAGACACCAAAGAAGACGAGTGGCCCAGATGATCCAGCCTTGCAGACTTCTTCAATAGCAGTTTCCTCAAAAGTCTATAACCACAACAACTCAAAATCGCTAAGATCGTTCAGCTCCACAGACTACTCCAGCCAGATCTTCAGTAAAGTTCTGAAGATCAGCTTCTGTCTATGAACTTCGTAGGACATCTAAATAGCTGAGCACAAAGGGACTGAACATCAAATGATTCTATTAACATTTTTAACCATTTTTCCATTCTTATTTGGGCCCCAAACAGGTTTACTACGTCCCAAATCAGCAGGAAGTCATTTTGAGAGAACAACGTCCCATTCCCAGAAGTTGGGGAGGGTGTTCCCCCCACTTTGGTTATTTGATAGATAATAGAAAATTTTGTTATTTAGGGGAAAAGACTACAAGCTGTTAAATGGTCTTGTTAAATGGGTTTTGGAGGTTAGACTCAGGGACTTCTCTCTTTTGCTTTTCTGTATCCTCCTTTCTCTCCTATATAGGAGTGAACAGACTTGAGAAAAATGGGACATAGACATAGTATAGGAAAGATCAAGAAAAAAGGACAGATTATTGAATATAGCCTTATACCTTTGTATACTGATACAAAATTAATATTATATTTGGCTAAATTGGTATTGATCATTGTATATTAATTCAAAATTAAGAATGTATAGGGCTACATCGGTATTGATCTTTGTATACTGATACAAAATTAAGATTATATTTGACCACAATGGTATTGACCCTTGTATATTAATGTAAAATTAAGATTGTATTGGGCTACATCGGTACTGATCTTTGTATATTGATACAAAATTAAGATTATATTTGGCCACATTGGTATTGATCTTTGTATATTGATACAAAATTAAGGGTAACGCTTCTTAAAGGTATTGTTTGTAGTAATACTTAAAAATGAAATGTCAAGTTTTGACCTCTCGCTACCAACTGACATAAACTGTTTAGGATAATTAAGAAACGGAAACTAATAGTCATGAAAACGTGTCATTTTGTTAGTTACTATGACAGTCTATCACAGTTATTTTCTAAGCTACTCAGAAATCAAGTTGCTAAGAGACAAGCAGTATTTGCTTATCTAAATATAAGAGATAGATAGGGCATCTTCAAAAACCTCAAGAGATCTGCAGAATATGGCATTCAAAGATGTTTTCTTAACTTATGATTTTTTGATATCGAGACATGTCAGCTCCTGACAGCACCCCCTATATTACTCCAAGTAGAAGATGAGCATCGAAGAATCTCCAGTGGGAGATGATTAAATTGGTGGTAAGCCATTCTCTTGGCAAGAAAAACCACTTGCTTCAACTGTAGACAGACTTCTGTCCAAAAAGGACAAAACTTGGAAGCAGGTAAGTCGACAGCCTAGCTCTGCCAAGACAGGGTAGGTAAGTCCTTCATAATTCCTGCTCTACAACCAATGTCTGTCAGAGAAATGGGGCCAAATGGCTGAAGATTGATGCTGTAATGTATGGAGAGAAAATGGGAACTGTCCAGGCAGCCACTGGTATGTCATTTGTAGTTTTGGAAGCTGCAGGCCCTGCACTTCCTATATAATCAGATATATTCATCCCTCTCAGGTCTCTGAGGTGGTTGAAGAATAGATACCTAGAGTCTCATAGTTAAATTTTGAGTTGTTTAGGAGTCAAGAGTGTGTTCTGGATCTAAGAAGATATTTTTAAAATTATGAGGCAAGTTAGTATGAAAGCTGAGTTAGATATAGGACTTTAAACTCATGGAGATATTTAGATAGTAGAATGTTAAAGTCAGGTGCCAAATACATATGGACTGGACATTGGGAATGTATGCTAAGCCATATAACTCTTATAATCGTGGCCTATTTATTTCTGTTGTTTTGTATTGTATTTATAGTTATAAGAAAAAGAACCATTATTTGGACTGAAAGGGAGAGCTGTTGGGGGGAAAAATAAATACCTTAAACTAAAAAAAAAAAAAAAAGAAGGGAAGAGGATGGGGGGGCTGAGGGGGTGGGGGAGGAGGGGGGAGGGGGGGGACTGGAGGGGGGAGTAGGGAGGGGATTGTGATTGAGTTGTAACTTGAAGAAATAAAAAATAAATTATTAAAAAAAAGAGAAAAAAATATACTTTCAGATAAACATGTAAAAAAAAAAAAAGAAAAAGAAAAATGACTAAGGCATCAATTGTGATTTTAATATGTACAAATGGATCGGTACCAAGAATTAGATTAGAAAAAAATAAATAAAGACTTATGTTTTAGAATTATGTTGTATATGCTACATTAAAGTTGAATGCTTTTTAATTTTATATATCAATATATTTACTTCTAAAATATTTACCTGAATTATTAAGAGAATCTAGCAAACATTTTCAGAAAGTATACTTTCCTTTGCTGTTCATGTATAAAATTACATTTGAATTTTTGCCTTTGACCTCTATTCAATAGTCTGTCTAAAATCACTGGTTAATTGTAAGTGTACTTATTGTTTATTTCAAGTGTTTCACATTACTAATATAAACAACTTTCCTTCTTTGAAAAAAAAAAAAGAAGTATTTACAAAGGTATCAACATAAACTTGTATTTGATAATACTTCAAATTAACCATATTTATTGAATACAATTAAATTATATATAGAAATATCAGAAAACAGGGGCTTTTATTTACTCTTCCTATATGGCTTACATAATATGATATTCTGTGCACCACAATAAAACTGAGGAAACAAACTCATGCCCATTCAGGTCAAGCATTTCAAATAAGTACTGAAGAATGAATTTCTTTTCCAAAAATTGGCTCATGTCATTCAAACTGAAGAGATATTGGATATTACTGAGGTAGTTCTCAGAAGAGCATTAGTGGAAATATTACACCTTCAGTTTTCCAAAGACAGGGTTCATTTCATTTTGCATTAGAAGGGGCAATCGTCTGTCACAAGATGATTCTTTGTATTATGAAAACTGATTGAAATGACCTTCCTCCTGCAATCTTATATATCTATGCAGTAAATGCCAGGTCATGAACACTTAGCCAAGGAATTTGGTTAGTCTGTAGAAAAAAATTCAGAAACATCAGTACACTGTAGAATTTTATTCTCACAAGAAGATTTTTTTTCAACAATTTCTTTTTGAAAACTAAATACACACATCTTCATGAAGTTAATGATCTGTTCCAATTAGGTTTTTTAGTATTTCAAATGCAATTTATTCTCAAACTCCTACCTAATCTTATCATTAGAATAGGTACTCATCACTTCTATTTAATTTACCAGTTTATATAAACCGATTTACCTCATTTAGAGTATTAATTTCTGAAATATTTGTACCAGAAATATTAATTCATTTTACATATGTATACATTCTTTTAACTATACCATGAATGATCCATGAAAGCTGGTCAACTTTACTTGCCTTCTCTGGATTGTTTTTAATTTGAATATGTATTTTTAAAAAGCACTATTAGGAAATGGTATGGTCTTTTAGCAAGTGGGACTTTCTGAGAATCACACTTCAAAATAAAAATATTTAAAATGACAGATTTAAGTGGCATCTGGTTCCTCCTCTTTCTGCTTCCTAGCTTAGATAATCAATCTCTAAATGTGCACTGTTACCTTTATTGAGTTTTTTCCTGAGCTTGTGCTGTGTAGATTGGACTCAATCCTTCATCAATTGACTAATTAATTAATTCTTCAAGAGTACCTTTTATCATATGTGCTACATTGATAATAAGGTAACTTTAATCACTACTAAAATGATTTCCATTATCTTAGTTACTTTTCTATTATTGTGATCATACCTTCTGACAAAGGCAACCTACAGAAGGAAGAGTTTATTTAGGACTTACAGTTAAGAGGGTGAGTCTATAACCATCATGGCAGAGAACATAGCAGCAGGCATGTAGCATGGTGCTAAGTCAGTAGCTAAGAATTGTGTTTTGATCAACAACCATGAGGTAGAGTAAGCTAAGTGGAAATGGCACAAATCTTGTGAAATCTCAATAACCACCCCGAGTATCATATGTTCTCCAATAAGAATATATCTTTAATCCTTTCTAAGTATTTCCATGAATTATGGACCAAGAATTTAAATATATGAGCCTATGTAAGCTAACCAAACCTTCACAGTAGCCATATTTATTACCAGTGTATATTTGTTTAGAAAGTAGAAATTTCTAATTAATTTCTAATTAGAAATTAGAAATGGTCCAACCATTGGTTTCCCTTACATTTTTTTAATCTGTCTTCATGGGACAAAATAAAAAGTAAACAAAACAAAAAGGCTTTAAAACATATACCTGAAATTCTTTGTCATGGTCTAAGCAATTCACCATTCCATGCACTCTGCTCAAAACCCTAAGTTTGGCTACCTTTAGGCTCTTGAGATCCAACCTACTTTGTCCATAAAAGATTCAGGATTAAGAAAGGAAGTCCAGAGAGGATCCAAGATGGCACCGACCATACAGCATTGTATCTGAGTAGTAGGTGAATGAAATTAGTCACTATAGAGTGAATGTGAGGTCCTGTAGCTGACTATGAAACACAGACAGTGTCTGAATTCCTACAGTGAACACTGAGACTGGTCACCACATAAAACAGCTCACGAAGTTCCCAGGAACACCCTCCCCCCTGAGATCAGCCAGCACAGTCACCCATCTGGAGAGGAGTGCCAGCTAGAGAAGATCTAGCCCACAAGTAGATTCAGCCCAGGGCTCCAGCCACAGATCAGCGACCCACCTGTCATCCTGATCTCCAGCCTGCACATGGACCTGAATACCCAACAGAGAAAAACAGCTGGATCACAAGAGCACAGGTAAGTAAGATTTTCTTTCTGGAGTTCCCAACATGGCAGCACAGTGTACACTGTAGTTGAGTGGAAGAGACATAACCCAATTACAGCAAAGCAATTAGGAGCCAAGACTGACTACAAACAGAGCTAGCTACTGTGTGTTCTTCACAAATATTGGGGCGGGTCACGTACCCTAGCATCCAAGTATTTGAGGCAGTCAGCAACAGGGACACTGAGGCTGGCACTCACTTGCGTATAGCTCCCTGCCTGCATGGTAAACCTAACTGCTGAACCAAAATGACTGTAAGTGAGGGGAGAACACAGGCCCAATCACAACACTACCTGTCTTTCTGAGGAGACCAGCCAGCTCCCAGGTCCTCAGAGGATAGCACCCACCTGACTCCAATCCCCTGTATATTGGTCTAATTGGGTCACAACCAGCTGAGGAGAATGGCAGTCACTCTCCAAGCAGCAATCTATTACAGGAACCTACCCACCACCTGGAAGTGGACACCAGGATCTCAGAATCAGCCAACCATGGGGCAGGAAGTTTTCCTGAGCACCAAGGTCAACTGACAAAAGAAACAAACAGACAACACAAGGTTCAATCAAATGACAAAAGGTCAGGCAAGAACATGGTAAAAAAAAAAAAAAAAACAAAAAAAAAAAAAAAAAAAAAAACAAAGCAATATAATGTCTCCAGAACCAACCTATAATGAATGCTACAGACAAATCTGGACATTCTAACACTATTGAAACAAAGGAAAATTACCTTAATCTTATACTCATATTAATAATAGACGACCTAAGGAAGGAAATCAAATATCTCAGAGAGCAACAACAAAACACTGAAAAAGAGGTGATGGAGATGGATAAAGCGCTTAAAGGAATGGAAGACCTGAAAAGGGAAGTTGAAGCAATGAAGAAAATCCAATCCGAGACATTCATAAAACTGGAAAACCTTAAGAAAAGAATCTGAACTACAAACACTAGCATCACCAACATAATACAATAGATGGAATAAATTATTTCAGGCACAGAGGATAAAATTGAATAAATTGATATATCTGTCAAAGAAAATGTCAAATCTAAAAAAGTCTTGACACAAAACCTTCAAGAAATCAAGAACACAATGGAAAGATGAAATCTCAGAATAATAGAAGTAGAAGAAAAAGAAGATTCCCAGCTCCATGGACCAGAAAATATCTTCAACAAAATCATTGAAATAATTTCCCAAATCTAAAAAAAGAGATGCCTATAACTGTACAACAAGCTTACAGATCTCCAAATAAATTAGACCAGAAAAGAAAATCTTCCTGCCACATAATAATCAAAACACTAAATGTACGGAAAAAAGAAAGAATATTAAAAGCTGCTAGGGAAAAGGGTCAAGTAACATATAATGGCAAACCTATCAGAATCACACCTGACTTTTCCTCAGAGATGCTAAAAGCCAGAAGGGCCTGGACAGATGTCTTGCAGACCCTACAAAACTAGAAATGCCAGGCCAGACTACTACTCCCAGCAAAACTGTCAATCAACATAGATGGAGAAAACAAGATATTCCATAACAAAGCTAAATTCAAACAATATCTCTACACAAATCCTGCTCTACAGAAGATGTTGGAAGGAAAACTCCAACCCAAAGAGGTTAACTACTCACAAGAAAGCACAGGAAGCAAATAGTATGCCTGCAGCAAAACCAAAAGAAGAGAAGCTCACTCACACACTATTTCCACCAACATCAAGATGGCAGGATGTAACAATCACTGATCATTAATATCTCTCAACATCAATGGACTCAATTCCCCATTAAAAAGGCACAGGCTAGCAGAATGGATGCGAAAACAGAATCCCACATTCTGCTGCTTACAAGAAACACACCTCAGCAAAAAGAAAAAAGGCATTATCTCCAAGTAAAGGGCTGGAAAAAGATACACCAAGCAAACGGACCCAAGAAACAAGCTGGAGTGGCCATTCTAGTATGCAATAAATTGAACTTTCAACCAACATTAATCAAAAGAGATGGGGAAAGACACTAAATACTCATCAAAGGAAAAATCCACCAAGATGAAATCTCAACACTGAACTCTATGCCCCAAATGTAAGATCACCCACATTCGTTAAAGAAACACTACTTAAGCTCAAATCCCACATTGAACCTCACACATTAATAGTGGGAGACTTCAACACACCACTCTCACCACTGGACAGATCAATGATGCAGAAACCAAACAGAGAAATAATGAACCTCACAGATGTCATAAATCAAATGGACCTAATTGATATCTATAGAAAATTTCACCCCAAAACAAAAGAATATACTTTTTTCTCAGGACATCATGGAACCTTCTCCAAAATCGACCATATAGTCGGTCACAAAGCAAACCTCAACAGATACAGGAAAATTGAATTACCCCTTGTTACTTATCATACCATCATGAAATAAAGGTAGACTTCAACAAAAACAAAAACAACAGAGAGCCTGGAAAAACATGGAAACTGAACAACTCTCTACTCAATGAGCTCTGGGTCAGGGAGGAAACAAAAAAAGAAAATAAAGTCTTCTCAGAACTCAATGAAAATAAAGGCACAACATACCCAAACTTATGGGATACATTGAAAGCAGTGCTAAGAGGAAAGTTTATAGCACTAAGTACCTTCAAAAAGAAACTGGAGAATTCCCATACTAGCCACCTAAAAGCATACCAGAAAGAGCTAGAACAAAAAGAAGCAAACACTCCCAAGAGGAGCAGACAAGAGGAAATTATCAAACTTAGGGCTGAAATCAACAACTTAGGAACAAAAAGAACAATTCAAAGAATCGACAAAACCAACAGTTGGTTCTTTGAGAAAATCAACAAAATAGACAAGCCCTAACCTAAACTAACTAAAAGGCAGAAGGAAAATACTCAAATCAACAAAATAAGAAGTGAAAAGGGGAAAACAGACATTGAGGAAGATCCAATGAATCCTTAGGTCCTACTTCAAAAACTTTATACTACATAAAATTGGAAAATCTAAATAAAATGGACACTTTTCTTGATAGATTCCAGCTACCAAGGTTAAATTAAGAAAAGGTTAAAACAATAATAAACAGTCCTATAACCCTTAAGGAAATAGAAGTCATTAGAAGTCTTCTAACAACAACAACAACAACAGCAACAACAAAAAGCCCAGGGCAAGATGGTTTCAGCACAGAATTCTACCAGACATTCAAAGAAGAGCTAACACCAATATTCTTCAAACTCTTCCACAACATAGAAACAGAAGGAATACTGCCAAACACAATATATGAGGCCACAGTTACCCTGATACCTAAATCTCATAAAGACCCATTGGAAAAAGAAAATTTGAGACCAATTTCCCTTATGAACATGGATGCAAAACTACTTAATAAAATACTTGCAAACTGGGTCCAAGATCACATTAAAAGAATCATACACAATGTTCAAGTAGGCTTCATCCAAGGGATGCAGGGGTGGTTCACAATTAGAAAATCCATCAATGTAATACACCACATAAACAAGCTGAAAGAAAACAACCACATGATCATATCATTGGTTGCTGAAAAAGTTTGAAAAAATACAGCACCCCTTCATGTTAAAAGTCTTGGAAAGATCAGGCATACAAGTACCATACATAACATGATAAATGCAATTTACTACAAGCCAATAGCCAACATGAAATTAAATGGAGAGAAACTTAAAGCATTTCCTCCAAAATCAGGGACAAGGCAAGGCTGCCCACTCTCTCCATATCTCTTCAACATACTACTTGAAGTTTTAGCTAGAGCAATAAGACAACTAAAGGAGATAAAGGGGATATAAATTGGAAAGGAAGAAGTCAAAGTATCCTTATTTGCAGATATGATAGTATACATAAGTGACCCCAACAATTCCACCAGAGAACTCCTACAGCTGATAAACTCCTTCAGAAGGTGGCTGGATACAAAATCAATTCAAAAAATCCATAGCCCTTCTTTACACAAAAGATAAGTGGGCTGAGAAAGAAATAAGGGAATCACCACCTTTCACAATAGCCATAAATAATATAAAATACCTTGGGGTAACTCTAATCAAGCAAGTGAAAGACCTGTATGAGAAGAACTTCAAGTCCCTGAAGAAATAAATTGAAGAAGATATCAGAAGATGGAAAAATCTCCCTTCTTCATGGATAGGTAGGATCAACATAATAAAAATGGCCATATTACTAAAAGCAATATTCATATTCAATGTGATTCCTAACCAAATACCAGCTCAATTCTTTACAGATTTGGAAAAAAACAATTCTCAACTTCATATGGAATAAGAAAAGTCCCAGAATATTTAAATCAATCATGTACAATAACAGAACATCGGGAGGTATCACCATCCCGGATTTCAAGCTGTACTACAGGGCAATAGTAATAAAAACAGCATGGTACTGGTATAGAAACAGACCAATGGATCAATGGAATCGAATTGAAGACCCAAACATGGACCCACACACCTACGGCCAACTAATTTTTGACAAAGAAGCCAAAACCGTACAATGGAAAAAAGAAAGCATCTTCAATAAATGGTGTTAGTCTAACTGGATGTCAACATGTAGAAGAATGCAAATAGATCCATACTTATCACCCTATAAAAAACTTAAGTCTAAGTGGATCAAAGACCTCAGCATAAATACAGACACACTAACATTAATAGAAGACAAAGTGGGGAAAAGCCTTGAACTCATTTGCACTGGTAGAAACTTCCTGAAAAGAACACCAATAGCTCAGGCGCTAAAACAAACAATCAATAAATGGGACCTTATGAAATTGAAAAGTTTCTGTAAGGCAAAGGACACTGTCCTTAGAACAAAATGACAGCCTACAGAGTGGGAAAAGATCTTCACCAACCCAACATCCGACAGAGGGCTAATATCTAAAATATATAAAGAACTGAAGATATTAAACACCCCCAAAAAAATCAAATAACCCCATCAAAAAATGGAGTACAGAGCTAAACTGAGAATTTACAGAAGAGGAATCTCTAAAGGCCGAGAGGCACTTGAAGAAATGTTCAACATCTTTGGTCATAAGGGAGATGCAACCTAAAACAACCCTGAGATCCCATCTCACACCTGTGAGAATAGCTGAGATCAAAAACTCAAATGATAGCACATACTGGCGAGGATGTGGAAAAAGAGGAACACTCCCCCATTGCTGGTGGGAGTGCAAATTTGTACAACCATTATGGAAATAAATCTGGAGATATCTTAGAAAATTGGGAATAGTTCTATCTCAAGACCCAGCCATACCCCTCTTGGGTATATATCCAAAAGAATCAAAACAAAACCACAAGGACATTGCCTCAACAATGTTCATCACAGCTTTATTTGTAATAGTCAGAAACGAAGCAACCCAGATGACCTTAAACTGAAGAATGGATAAAAAAAAAAAAAAAAACAAAACAGTGGTACATTTATACAATGGAATACTACACAGCTATCAGAAATGAGGAAATCATGCAATTTGAAACCATATGGATGGAGCTAGAAAAGTTCATCCTAAGTGAGCTGACTCAGGCCCAGAAAGATACATATGGTATTTACTTTCTTATAAATGGATATTAACCATACATCATAGGATAAATATCCTACAACCCACACACCCAAATAGATAGGAACCTTGCATATTTATCCTAGGACAAATTTCACCCAGCAGTGAGTCATGGAATCTGCTACAGGTTATTGGAACACCTTACACTAGATGGGGTGCCATATCAAGCCTCAGTACAAGTGGAAGCTCTTGGCCCTCACATGACTGAAAATCTGAGGGAGTATGATATGAGAGGGCCCATCTCATCTAAGGAGGAGACTACCAAGCAGAGGAACAACGAGGGAGGGAGGAAGGGAGGAAGGGAGGAAGGGATCAAGGGAGGGAAGCAGAAAGAAAAATATGTTCTAGAAGTAAGTTGAGAAAACACAACAAGACTTTTTTTTTAAAGAAAAGACTTAATAAGCTTAAAAATATAATAAAAATAAAATATAAAATTTTCAAACTATAACTTACCAAAGACATACTTGCCTTACTGGCATGAAAGGAAAATGGCCTTAATTTCAGATTAGGATATTAGACTGCATGTGGCCACATAGTTTACACAAACATGATAGCAGCTTAGAAGTTTTTTTTTTGTTTATTTTTGTTTTTGTTTTGTAGATATAAAGGATATTTTCATGGTTTGGCATTAGAAAAACAGTTAAATGAGCAAATGTTGCTTGTCTCTTAGCAACTTGATTATTGGGTAGTTTAGAGAATATCTGTGATAGACTGTCATAGTAGCTAACAAAGTGACATGTTTGCATGACTAGGAGTTTGTTTTAACTATCCTAGACAGTTTTAGACGGTTGGTATCAAGAGGTCAGAGCTTCACATTTTATTTTTAAGTATCTCTAGGTATGATACCATTAGGAAGCGTTACCTTTAAATTTGTATCAATATACAAAGATCTATTCAATTGTGGTTAAATATACTCTTAATTATGTATCAATATACCAAGATCAATGCCTATGTAGCCCAATATAATCTTAATATTACGTCGATACGCAAGGGTAAATACCATTGTGGCCAACTATAATCTTAATTTTGTATCAATATACAAAGATCAATACCGATGTAATCCAATACAATCTTATTTTTGCACAATAAACAATGGTCAATACCACTTTAGCCTAATAAAATACTAATTTTGTATCAATATACAAAGGTATAAGGGCATATTCAATAATCTGCCCCTTCTTCTTGGACCTTCCTGTGCTATGTCTATATCTTATTTTTCTCAAGCCCATGCACTCCTACATAGGAGAGGAAGAAGGATACAGAAAAGGAAAAGTAGGAATTTCCTGGGGCTAACCTCCAAAACCCATTAAGACAGGACCATTTATCAGCTTGTAGTCTCTTCCCCTACATATCAGAGTTTTCAGTTATCCTTCAAATAACCTAAAAGAAGGGCGGAGAAACACCTTCCCCATCCACTGGGCATGGGACGTCGCTCTCTTAAAGTGACTTCCTGCTGATTTGGGTCATAGTAGACCTGTTTGGGGCCCGAACCCAAATGGGAAAAATGATTAAAATTGTTAGTACACTCCTTTTATGTTCAGTCCTTCTGTTCTCAGCTGTTTAGATGACCTAAGGGGTTTGTAGGCAGAAGCTGATCTTGCAGGCTTCACTGAGGTTCCTGCCGGGGCATTGTGTAGAGCTGAGCGGTCCCAGTGACATTGGATTGCTGTGGTGGTTGCAGGCCCCCGATGGAGACAGCTATTGAGGAAGCCTGCCAGGCAGAATCAACTGGGTCACTCGTCCTCCTTGGTGCCTGATTCTGCTCTCTGCTGAGGTTTCCGCTGTCCAGCTGTCCCTGGGCTCCCCTAATGGACGCTTCAATTCTCCTGGAACGATAAGAACAGAGCCCTGCCCCAATCCCAACCCTAGGACAATTGCCCTCTTTTTTTGGGGGGGGGGGGTGGGGGTGGCTAGGGAGTACTTCTCCTGAAGCAAATTTGGCCTTCTGACAACATACAAAGCGTTATCTTTCGATCTGGGTTAAAGAAGAAATCATTCTGTCACCTTGGAGCTAAACCAGCTCTAGTGTATATATTTTGAGATCCCAAAGGACAATCTGCCTGCATCGAGAAGGCCTTTTGTAAGTAGCCTCCAAATCTAGGTCCTTCCAAATCCCATGTGTGTGTCTCTGAACTCTAATTATTGGGATCAGGGACCTGTGTTTCCCATCTGAAGGGATCAAAGATGTGTTCCACCACTCCTGGATCGACCTCTTTCTCTATTTAGAGTTTGCCCTGCATCAGGCTGACCCTGAGCTCCGGGATCTGCCCGTTTCTGTCTCCAGTGTGCTGGGAGCTGGGACCAAGGGTGTACTCTTCTTGAATGGTGGGACCAAGAGTATGCACCCTCACCTTATGACTCCAGAATACATAAGATCACCAACTCTACGGTGCTCCCACCCCCACCCCGTCTCTGCTGAAGTCAAAGGCATGGGCCAATACCACAATTCTCTTGTATTTTACCTTAGCTCCAGGTCTTCTCTACAACTGGAGGTCTGAAAAACCAGGCCGAACGGCTGTATCCTCTATTCCATTCACAGTGTTTCAGCCCTGCCCCATGCCTTTTTTTTTTTTTTTTTTAGTTAATAAATTTATTTGTTTGTTGCTTCAGGTTACATTCTTATCATACTGTCCTACTGTCCTCTTTTCCCGCTTCCCAGCCCCACCCTCCCATGCTTTACCCCCTGACCCTTCTGTCTTGTTCCTCTGGGGTGGAGTGTCCCTGCCTAACAGTCTCTCACCACAGATCAGGAGTCATATGAGAGCCAAGAGCCTCTTCATTCACCGGGGGCCTACGAGGCAGTACTGGCAGTGAATGGTATCTCATTGCTACTGGGGGAATACTAAAAAAAAAGACCAACAAACACACAAACCCACAAAAACAAAGAATATCAACAAAAAAAAGAAAGGAAAAAGAGAAGGGAAAAGGAAAAAGAAAACAGAAAAAAAGAAGGAAAAAGAAAAAGATAAAAAAAATTATGTCCTTGTTCCTTTTGGTGTGTTGGTTGTATTACAGATATCCTGTACAATATAGTTAAAATCCTACTATAAGTGAATAGATGCCATGTGCATCTTTCTGAGACTGAGTTAGCTCACTCAGGATGAGCTCCTCTAGATCCATCAATTTGGTTGTAAAGTGCATTATTTCATTGTTCCTGATAGCTGAGTAATATTCCATTGTATAGATGTACCACAATTTTTTAATCCATTCTTCAGTTGAGGGACATCTGGGTTGTTTCCAATTTCTAGCTATTACAAATAAGGCTGCTATGAACATAGATGAGGAGACTTCCCTATGTCTCCGTGAGAGGTCCTTTGGGGGTATACCCAGAAGTGGTATGGTTGGGTCCTGAGGCAAGGTTATTCCTAGATTTGTAAGATATCGCCAGACAGACCTCCATAGTGGTTGCACAAGTCTGCACTCCCACCAGAAATGGAGTAGGGTTCCCCTTTCTCCACACCCTCGCCAGCATGCGCGATCATTTGAGCTCTTTATCTTAGCCATTCTAACAGGTGTTAGGTGGAATCTCAGGGTCGTCTTGAGTTGCATTTCTCTGATGATTAAGGATGTTGAACATTTCTTCAGGTGTCTCTCAGCCCTTAGGGATTCCTCCTTTGTGAATTCTCTATTTAGCTCCATCTCCCATTTTTTGATTGGATTATTTGGTTTCTTGGCATTTAGTTTCTTGAGTTCTTTGTAGATTTTAGATAATAGCCCTCTATCAGATGTGGGGTTGGTGAAGATTTTCTCCCAGTCTGTTGGTTGCCGTTTTGTTCGAATGATAGTGTCCTTTGCCTTACAGAAGCTTTTCAGTTTCATGAGGTCCCATTTATTGATTGTTGATCTCAGGTCCTGAGCTGTTGGTGTTCTGTTCAGGAAGTTGTCACCTGTGCCAATGAGTTCGAGGGTTTCTCCTACTTTTTCTTCTAGTATCTTTAGTGTGGCTGGCCTTATGTTAAGGTCTTTGATCCACTTGGAATTAAGTTTTGTACAAGGTGATAGGTATGGGTCAAATTTCATTCTTTTGCAAGTGGAGATCCAGTTGGACCAGCACCATTTGTTGAAGATGCTGTCCTCCTTCCACTGTGCATTTTTGGCTTCTTTGTCAAAGATTAGTTGGCCATAGGTGTGTGGAACCATGTTTGGGTCTTCAATTAGATTCCATTGATCCACTGGTCTGTTTCTATACCAGTACCATGCTGTTTTTATTACTGTTGCTCTGTAGTACAGCTTGAAATCTGGGATGGTGATACCTCCAGATGTTTTTTCATTGGACAGGATTGATTTGGCTATTCTGGGCTTTTTGTTGTTCCATATGAAGTTGAGAATAGCTTTTTCCAGGTCTATAAAGAATTGTGTTGGTATTTTGATAGGAATTGCATTAAATCTATATATTGCTTTTGGTAGGATAGCCATTTTTATTATGTTGATCTTACCTATCCATGAGCATGGGAGATCTTTCCATCTTCTAAAGGCCTCTTCCATTTCTTTCTTCAGGGGCTTGAAGTTTTTGTTATATAGGTCCTTTACATGCTTGGTTAGAGTTACCCCCAGATATTTTATGTTGTTTGTGGCTATTGTGAAGTGGGTTGTTTCCCTTATTTCTTTCTCGGTATATTTGTTTGTTGTATAAAGTAGGGCTTCTGATTTTTTTGAGTTAATTTTGTATCCAGCCACCTTGCTGAAGTTGTTTATCAGCTGTAAGAGTTCTTTGGTGGAGTTTTTGGGGTCGCTTATGTATACTAACATATCATCTGCGAATAGGGATAATTTGACTTCTTCAATTCCAATTTTTATCCCTTTGATCTCCTTTAGTTGTCTTATTGCTCTAGCAAGGACTTCAAGTACTATATTGAAGAGATATGGTGAAAGTGGACATCCTTGTCTTGTCCCTGAGTTTAGAGGAAATGCTTCAAGCTTCTCTCCATTTAATTTGATGTTGGCTACTGGCTTGCTGTATATTGTCTTTATTATTTCTAGGTATGGTCCTTGTATGTCCGTTCTCTCCATAACTTTTAGCATGAAGGGGTGTTGGATTTTGTCAAATGTTTTTTCTGCATCTAGCGAGATTATCATGTGTTTTTTTTCTTTCATCTTGTTTATGTGGTGAATTACATTGATAGACATTCCTATATTGAACCATCCCTGCATTCCAGGGATGAAGCCTACTTGATCATGGTGTATGATATTTTTGATGTGTTCTTGAATTCTGTTTGCTAGTATGTTATTAAGTATTTTTGCATCTATGTTCATGAGGGAGATTGGTCTATAGTTCTCTTTCTTTTTTGGGTCTTTGTGTGGTTTAGGAATCAGAATGAAAGTGGCCTCATAGAATGAGTTTGGCAGTGATCTTTCTGTTTCTGTGTGGTGGAAAAGTTTGAAAAGTAATGGTGTTAGTTCCTCTTTGAAGGTCCGGTAGAATTCCGTGCTAAAGCCATCTGGCCCTGGGCTTTTTTTGGTTGGGAGATTATTAATGACTGTTTCAATTTCCTTAGGTGTTATTGGGCTGTTTAAGCTGTTAGTCTGATTTTGATTTAGTTTTGGTAGGTGGAATTTATCGAGGAAATTGTCCATTTCGCTTAGGTTTTCAAATTTAGTGGAATATAGATTTTTAAAGTAATGCCCGAATATTTTCTGGATCTCCTCAATGTCTGTTGTTATTTCTCCCTTTTCATTTCTGATTTTGTTGATTTGTGTTCTTTCCCTTTGCCTTTTAGTTAATTTGGCTAGGGGTCTGTCTATGTTGTTGATTTTCTCAAAGAACCAACTCTTGGTTTCATTGATTCTTTGTATAGTTCTTTTTGATCCTAAGTTGTTGATTTCAGCCCTAAATTTGACGATTTCCTGCCTTCTGCTCCTCTTGGGAGTGTTTGCTTCTTTTTTTTCCAATTCACCCAGCTTAGCTCTCAGTTCACTAATATGAGCTGTCACAATTTTCTTTTTGAAAGCACTTAGTCCTATGAACTTTCCTCGTAGCACAGCTTTCAATGTATCCCATAGGTTTAGGTATGTTGTGTCTTCATTGTCGTTGGATTTTAAGAAGTCTTTGATTTCCTTCTTTATTTCCTCCCTGACCTAGTGGTCATCCAGTTAGGAGCTGTTCAATTTCCATGTGTGTGTAGGCTTTCTGTTGATTCTTTTGCTGTTGAAGACCAGCTTTATTCCATGGTGGTCTGATAAGATACAAGGTGTTATTTCAGTTTTCTTGTATCTATTGAGACTATCCTTGTGACCAATTATGTGGTCGATTTTGGAGAAGGTTCCGTGGGGTGCTGAGAAAAAGGTGTATTCCTTTGTGTTTGGGTGAAACGTTCTGTAGATATCTGTTAGGTCCATTTGTTTCATGATCTCTGTTAGACTCAATATTTCTCTGTTTGTCTTCTGTCTTGATGATTTGTCCATTGTTGTGAGTGGGGTGTTGTAGTCTCCCACTACTAATGTGTTGTGATCGACATGCGCTTTAAGTTTTAGAAGTGTTTCTTTTACGAAAGTAGGTGCCTTTGTATTTGGGGCATAGATGTTCAGTATTGAGATTTCCTCTTGATGAGTATTCCCTTTAATGAGCATATAGTGCCCTTCTTTGTCTTTCTTCATTAACTTCAGTTGGAAGTCTGTTTTGTTTGATATTAGGATGATTACTCCAGCTTGCTTCCTGGGTCCATTTGCTTGGAAAACCTTTTCCCAGCCCTTTACTCTGAGGCACTGTCTATCTTTCGTAGTTAGATGTGTCTCTTGTATACAGCATAAGGAAGGGTGTTGCTTGCGAATCCACTCTGTAAACCTATGTCTTTTTATTGGGGAGTTGAATCCATTGATGTTGATGGATATTAGTGACCTGGGGTTGTTATTTCCCATTAGTTTGGTATAGTTGGTGGTCCTGTGCCTCTTTTGGTTTAGTTGCTGAGGGGTTTTCTATTCCCTTTGTTTTCTTGGGTGGAGTTTTCTTCTCTGGGTTGGGATTTTCCTTCTAGGATTTTTCTGTAGGGCTATGTTTGTGGGTAGATATTGTTTAAATTTGATTTTGTCATGGAATATCTTGTTTTCTCCATCTATGTTGATAGAGAGTTTTGCTGGGTAAAGTAGTCTGGCTGGGCACCTATGATCTCTCAGGACTTGTAGTATATCTGACCAGGCCCTTCTAGCTTTTAACGTTTCTGGGGAGAAATCAGGTGTAATTCTGATGGTTCTGCCATTGTATGTGACTTGACCTTTTTCTCTTACAGCTTTTAATATTCTTTCTTTGTGCTGTACATTTGGGGTTTCAATTATTATGTGGCGAGAGGAGTTTCTTTTCTGGTCTAATCTGTTTGGTGTTCTGTAAGCCTCTTGGATTTTTATTGGCATCTCTTTTTTCAGGTTTGGGAAGTTTTCCTCTATGATTTTGTTGAAGATATTTCCTGGACCTTGGAGTCGGGAGTCTTCTCTTTCCTCTATACCTATAATTCTTAGGTTCCGTCTTTTCATTGAGTCCTTGATTTCTTGGATGTTGTGGGTGAGAGATTTTTTAGCCTTCTCATTTTCTTTGGATGTTGTACTGATTTCTTCCACTGAATCTTCCATGCCTGAGATCCTGTCTTCCATCTCTTCCATCCTATTGTTGATACTCACATCCGTAGTTCCTGTTCTCTTCCCTTGGTTCTCCACTTCCTCTTTTAACTCTGACTGTGTTTTCTTTATTGTTTCTATTTCTATTTTCATGTCTTGTATGGTTTTGTTCGTTTTGTACATTTCCTTCTCCAGCTTGCTTGTTTTTGTATGAAAATCTTTCATGGCTTTTTCCTTTTCCTGTTCAAGCTCTGTCACCTTGGCTTGGAGCTCTTTAATGGTGTTGTTCCTTGTTTTGATTTGTAGAATTGTGGCTTCTTTGAATTCCTTCATAGATTTAAGTTCTTCTTGCAGGGACTCTATCACTTTCCATAATGCAGAATTGTCAATGTTTTCATGTGTTTCTGTTGGTGTGTGGTCATCCGAATTGGATGAGCTAGGATGATTCTGCTTTGTTGGAGTCATAATTCCTTGATTTCTATTTTTTTTTTTTTGACCTTTGGCCATTGGATGCGTTTAGCTGTCTGTTTTCTATGGTTGGAACCACAGTGGATGATTTGGTGTGGGAGACGAGTTACTTGGCTATCTGTCGTTGCTTACAGGGGCATTTCAAAGTCACTGTGGTTTTAATCGCCTGAGGAACTGTGAGCTGGTGCAGCCTCTTCCCAGGTTGTGAGTAATGGACCTGGATTGTTTCACTGCTTCCAATTCAGACTTCCCTATGTTGCACTCTGAGTTATCAGCCTGTAATGGTTCTGATGGTATGGGCCTGTTTGCCCAGGCACAGATTCTGTGGGCTTTTTTTGTCGTCACGGAGGCTGACAGGGTCTGGCTCCACACCTAATATGTCTGGATTTTCCAGGATACAGCTATGGTCCCGATTTCTGGTTTCTCTCTAGGCTTCTCGCCACAGGGCTGGACTCTGTGCCTGATGCCCTTTCTGTCTGCACTGCCATGGGTCCCGTGGGTACCCCAAGCCCCGGATCCTCCGGCTGCCTGAGTGGACCTCTCGTCCCAGCAGCTCAGCCGTGGGTGCAAGGGTCCCTGGCTCCGCCCACGCCTGTCTCTCTCCCCAGATGACCTGCTGTGTGTTCGCGGGGATTTGGCCCTGCCAGCCGTGCTCCCTCCCTAGCTGCGCTACCATAAGTTTGCAGGATTCGGCCCCTCCTGGCCACCTTTCGTTCCCAGCTTCCCTTGCTTTCTCAGAACCTCCCAACCTCCGCTTCTCGAGCGGCTGCGGACCACCCGCTGAGCCCCCTGTTTGTTCCTTGCTAAGCCTTCCACTATCTCACAAAGTTTTTTAAGTGGGTATAAGTTCAACCTGATGTGTGGGGAGCCCAATAGGCCAGCGATCTATGGCCAAGTGGACCCTGATTTTGCCTGCTGTAAGTTGGGATCGATCTTACCAGGTGCCTCTCCAAATGGGAGTTCCCGAATCCCGGGTTTAGTGGCTTCCATGTCTGTGAGAGATGGGGAGAGCCTCGCCCTGGGACTTTTAACAGTCCCTTGTGAGCTGTGAGTGTTCCGGGGGGGGGGTGTCTAGCCCCTCCGGTTTTTGCACAGTGCCCAATAACTCTGTGTTTTTTATGGCTCTTTTTTCCCCCGCGTTCAAAATGCGTCAGTGTAGATCACCGCCATCTTTGCCCCCCTAAATACAGATTTTTAAGTGGTAATAAACTTAAAAATTCAAAGAAAAAAAAAAAAGAAAAGCAGTTAAGTTGTTTAAAATACTGTAATTAAATTAAAGGTTACCGCAGTTCAACCTGGTTTTCTAAACCTCCAAGAGTTGAAAATTTGGAGCAAAGGTAAATATATATGAAATGTATGGTGTTAGCCCATGTCTTTAACTCTATCAGAAGCAGAAGGATCACTATAGAGTTAGTTGTCATATAAATTCTAGAGTTTCAAGGAACAGGGTGGTGATGGTACACACCCTTAATCCTATCATTTGAGAACACTAGATACAGAAACCTGCAGATCTCAGAGTTTGAAGTCAGCCTGACACAAAACAAGCTCTAAATAAAGAAAAAATTCGATCCAGGGGTGGTGGAGCATATCTTTAATTCCATCAGTTGGAAACCACATGCCTTTGATCCCAATACTTAGAATGCCAAGACAGGCACATAAGATTTGGAAGGATTTAAATTTAAAAACTATTTACAAAAGTCATGCTTAAATTCAAAGTGAATTTTCCTTTGAGGTCTCAAAATATATACATGTAAAGGTTTGTTTATTTTCAAAATATCAAAATAATTTCTTTTTTAATCTCAATTGAAAGACAATACTTTTTATATTGTCAAAAAAACAAATTTGCTCCAGGAAAAATATTACCGAACCCCCCCCCCCCCCGCAAAAAAAAGGTAGTGTCCCAGAGTTAGGATTAGGGAAGGGCTCTGTTCTTATATTTCCAGGATATTTAAAGGGTCCATTTAACGAATCCAGGGACAACTGGACAACGGAAACCTCAGAAGTAAACAGATCAGACACCAAAGAAGATAAGTAGCCCAGATGAGTCAGCCTTGCAGATTTCCTCAAACGCTGTTCCCTCAGAAGTCTACAACCACAACAACTCAAAATCACTAAGATTGTTCAGCTCTACAGACTGTTCCAGCCAGAACTTCAGTAAAGCCCCGAAGTTCAGCTTCTGTCTACAAACTTCTTAGGGCATTTAAACAGCTGAGCACAAAAGGACTGAATATCAAATGATTCTATTAACGTTTTTAACAATTTTTCCATTCTTATTTGGGTCCCAGATGGGTTTACTATGTCCCAAATCAGCAGGAAGTAATTTTAAAGGGCATGATGTCCCGTCTTCAGAGGGTGGGGTGGGTGTTCCCCCCCACTTTGGTCATTTGATGGGTTATAGATAATCTTTTTATTTAAGGGGAGAGAGTATAAGCTGTTAAATGATCTTGTTAAATAAGTTTTGGAAGTTAGAACCAGGAACTTTTTTTTTCTTTTCTTTTCCATATCCTTTCTGTCATATGTACGGGTAAACAGACTTGAAAAAATGGGGCATAGACATAATATAGGAATGATCAAGAAAAAAGGACAGATTATTAAATATGCCTTTATACCTTTAGATATTGATACAAAAGTAAGATAATATTTGGCTAAATTGGTATTGATCTTTGCATATTGATGCAAAATTAAAATTATATTTGGCCACATTGGCATTGATCTTTGTATATTGATACAAAATTAAGGTTAACTCTTTTTAAGCATTTACCTAGGTAATGCTTAAAAATGAAATGTGAAGTTTTGGCCTTTTACTACCAACTGTCATCAACTGTTTAGGATAATTCAGAAATGTAAACTAATAGTCATTCAAACATGTCATTTTGTTAGGTACTAGGCAGTCTATCACAGTTATATTCTAGGCTAATCAGAAATCAAGTTGGTAAGAGACAAGCAACATTTGCTTATGCAAATAGAAGAGATAGGTGGTCTTCAGAAACCTCAAGAGATCGGCAGAATATAGCATTCAAAGATGTTTTCTTAACTTAATATTTTTAATACCGAACATGTCAGCTCGTGACGGCACCCCCTATTATACTCCAAGTAGAGGACGAGCATCAAAGAATCTCCAACTAGAGATTTTTGAATTAGTGGCAAGCCTATGTCTTGGCAAGAAAAATCCCTTGCTTCAACTGTAGACAGAATGCTGTCCAAACAGGTTAAAACTTGGAAGTGGGTAAGTCGACAGCCTAGCTCTGCCAAGACAGGGTAGGCAAGTCCTTCATAATCCCTGCTCTACAATCAATGTCTGTCAGAGAAACGGGGCCAAACTACTGAAGATTGATGCTGTAAAGTATGGAGAGAAAATGGGAACTGTCCAGACACTGCTGTGTCATTTCTTAGTTTTGAAAGCTGCTGGCCCTGAACTTCCTGTATAACCAGATATATTTATGCCTCTCAGGTCTCTGAGGTGGTTGGAGACTAGATAGCTGGAGTCTCATAGTTAAATTTTGAGTTGTTTAGGAATTAAGAGGGTGTTCTGGATCTAAGATGTTTTTAAAATTGTGATGCAAGTTAGTATGAAAGCTGAGTTAGGTATAGAACTTTAAATGCATGGAGATGGTTAGATAGATAGTCGAATGTTAAAGTCAGGTGCCAAATACATATGGAGTGGACATTGGGAATGTATGCTAAGCCCTATACCTCTCATAATTGTGACCCAATCATTTCTTTTGTATTGTATTGTATTGTATTTATTGTTATAAGAGAAAGAGCCATTTGTTGGACTGAAAGGGGGAGCTGTTTCGGGGGGGTAAGATATACCTTAAGCTTAAAAAGGAAAGGAAAGGGATGCGGGAGTTGAGGGGAAAGAGGGTGGGAGGGTAGGACTGGAGGGGGGAGTTGGGAGGGATTTGCAATTGAGATATAACTTGAAGAAATAAAAAAATAAGTTAAAAAAGAAAATCCACATGCCCCAATCTCACCTAAAAACACAAACAATATACAAAAAATGGACAGTAAATACCTCAAATTTGCCCGTTATAAATGTTCTCAATTAGAGTTATGTATGAATGTCAAGACACAGAGTTTAAAAGAACATCCATAAAGTTTTTCAAGAATTCAGGTTGTTTAAAAAAGATGTAAAGGAATTGAACCCATGAGGAATATCTAAGAAAACACCAAAATAAGGTTGATGAGAACTGGGGAATTCAGTAAAGATACAGACACATTGAAGAGGACTTAAATGAAGATGAAATTTAAAAAGAAAACACAATAATTGAACTAGAAAATAGAAGATAAAGGCTTACAGATAGAATTAGTCAAGCAGAAAATAGATAAGTTAGATGAGGTAGATGAAATAGCAAAGAGCAAGAAACAAACTGTAAATACTCAACAAAGGAACAGATACAATATATAAGACATAATGAAAGGGCCAACTTTATGGGAAGACAAGTCCAAAGTCAATGAAATAGAACAGGTCTTCAAGATAATGGAAGAAATTTTCCATAAAGCAAAGACACTAAATAGACATTGCCAAAAATTAATATTCCCATGGATTATATTGTATTAAACCACTATGTATGCAAGACATAAAAATTTTTGAAACATGTAAGAGAGAAAACAACAACAAAATCACAAATCACATATGTTGAAAGCCCATCAGCTTAACAATTGATTTTTTGTTGGTGGCATTGAAAGTCAGAAGAGCCTTGTGCAATTCATTCTAAGTCTCAAAGATCATAGCCAACTTTATCTAATGAATTTAAAAAACTATCTGCCATACTTGAAGAACAAAAAAAAACTTTTCATGATATAAACTGCATGAAAATTTATATTTAATACACAAATCTAATGAAAATATAAGGAGCATTATTTTGGATAGAAGAGAAGAACAAGAATAGCAGAGAAACTGTGGAAAAATTATGAAGACACACTTAATAAAACAAAATTACTGTTGAGAACATAAACAAAAACTCTAAAAATCAACACAACAATGACTGCAATCAACACACATCTTTCAATAATAATTACAAAAATTAACAGCATCAATTGTTTAATCAAAAACAAAGGATAGCTGAATGTATCAGAAAACAAAATTCATTTCTTTTGTCTACATAACTTCCGGTTAAGCTTTGCTTTAAAGATAGAGAATAATCTTAAACTCATTGGCATAGGAAGAGACTTTCTGAACAGAAAACCAATGGTATAGGCAATAAGAACTACAATTAATAACATTATCCACATCAAAATGAAAAGCTTCTGTATGGTGAAGGACACAATCATTTAGGCAAAGTAAATGGCTACAAAATGGGAAAAGATTTCAAACAAGTATACATACAAGGTGTAGAAGACTAATATATAAAATATATAAAGAATTCAAACCTCTGAACATCAGGAAAACAAAAAAATAATTTAAAATGTCTTACAGATATAAACAGAATTCTCAAAATATGAAACTCAAATGGCTGAGAAGCATTTGAAGAAATGTTTGACATCTTTAATCATCATGAAAATACAACTCAAAACAACTTTAATATTTGATTTTACAACAGTCAGAACAACCCAAATTAAAAACAAAAACAACCAAACAAAACAAACACATAGCTGTTTCTCATGCTAGTAAGTATGTGAAGTAAAAGGAATACTCATCCACGTATCCATTGCTGATAGGAGTGTACACTTGTACCGCTATTACAGAAATCAGTGTGGCAGTTACTCAGGGACATGAGAATAGATCTGCCTCTAGATCCACCTATACAGCTATTGGTCATATTCCTAAAGGACTTTACATGCTATTATAGGGAAACTCACTCAAACATATTCATTGTTGTTCTTTTCATAATAGCCAGAAATTTGAAGCAGCCTCAATGCCCATCAACAAGAATGGAAGAAGAAAATGAGGTACAATTGAACAATGAAACATTCCTCAGGCATTAAACACTGAAATACTGAAATTCACAGTGAAATGCATTAAGCTAAACAAACAAACAAGCAAACAAACAGAAACAAAACCATCCTGAATGAGATAAACCAGATCTAATGCAAATACAGTGTGTATCCATTTGTATTTAGATATTGGCTAGTAAATGTTTGATAAGCATGCTACAATCTGTGTACCCACAGAAGTTAATTATATAATAAAGGACTAGGGAGAGGAAATAGATTTCCTGAGAAAAAGGGAATAGAATCGACAGTTATGGATTGATGGGATGCAGGACTGGAATAGGAAGATCAAATAGGGAGGGGAGCAGAAGCAAACAGATTCTAAAAACCAGAATGGATGGATGATTCCAAGGAAACAAGTCTTCTAGACACAAAGGGACTTATGTACATATGAATTTACAAAACTCAAATGGCATACACAGAACCTCCCTAGTCTGCAACAAATGGGGTCATAGTGAGGAGAAGTGGACACAAGTCTCCATCTCTAACTCAGAAGGTATCTCCAATTAATAATTACTTGTAAATGAAAAAGTAATTTTTCCAGTTGAATCTCACTGGGAATACAAACCACACTTAAGGGAAGTCACTAAGCTTCCATTGAATAGGGAATTCCTAATGTCCATTGTATGACCAACAGAAAATGAACTCAGTGGCATCTTTGGATGTTCCTTTTTTCATCAAATTTTGTCAGACCTTACAGGTCTCTAGTAGTTATATTAGGGTTTCAACTATTGTTTTGTTATTGTTGTTTTTATGGGATTCCTTAGTCGTTTTGGAAGTATTTGTCACTACATTTCTATGTGTGTTTCTTGCTCTTTTTCTTCTTTTGTTTGTTTTGCCTTACTTTAATTTGTTTGTTTTTGTTTTATTTTTATTGTTTTGATGCCTTTTTTTTCTAAAGGGATACAGAAACAATGTAAATGCAGATGGGAGGGGAGGTAGGAGAATTTCACAGGTGTTAAGAAAGAAGAAACTGTAATCATAATATATTATATGAAAAAATCTATTTTCATTCAAAAAATTAGAAAAAAGAAAATATCTTACAATGAAAAATGGGCAAAATTACTCCAATCAAATGGGACTTGGAAACAAAAACATTTCTTTTTTTCTCATATCTGAAGAAATAGAATTACAGCTAAAATGTATCCGAAGACATAAAAGAGGACCTTTCATTCTAATCCAAGAAACAATTAACCAAGCAGAAACTACTATTCTCTCTGTGTATACTGTGGTATATCCAAAATCACAAATATGTACTATTGGAATTAATGATGTTGATTAATACCAAGTCATTAACAATAAGTGGTTTTTGTACTACACTACTCCAATAGGCAGATCTAGAGAAAAAAGTAGCAGAAAAATGACAGAATTAAATGATATCATGCATCAAATGGACTTAATTGATATCTAAAGAATATATACAGCAGCACCTGGGAGCTTCTCTAAAAGAGAACACATCCTGGGTCACAAAGAAAATCTTTGGCATATATCCAAAGGGTTATGGACACATAGTTGCTCAGACATGTTGTTGCCATTCTCTTCACAGCATCTGGGGACTGACAAAAGAAACAGCATAAATTTTCTTCAACTAGTAAGTAGATAATGCAAATTTAGTACATATACACTATATAATATCACTCAGCTGTAAAGAAAAATGAAATTATAAACTTCTCAGGTAAATGGATGGAAATAGAAAAGACCATATTTTGTGACACAACTCAGATCTAGATGGACAGATTGGATTTTTTTCTCTTTTATGTTCCTGCCTCCAGTTTTCAGATGTGAGTGCATAAGCTGGAGTAACAGAAGAAACCAGGAAAATAAAAGAAGTCCATAGGGATAAGGAGCAATAGAAAAAAATAAGTGTATGTGACTTGAAAACAGAAAGAATGTTGTTAAATAAAGGGGAAAGGGAGTTAAGCACAGAAAAAAGGGGAGAATAAAATCTCAATAATGATTTCTGAAATAGCCATAATGCATCATATTATTATCTGTCCACTTACAATAACATATACATTTACTTTAAATGAACACATCCCATCTGGATTGAAAATACTCTACGCAAGAACTTTAGACTACTTAATAAAAGCCCCAGGGATGAGAATCCCTTTTTTAAATGCTGGTCCAGGCTTTCAGAGAGACCCACTAAAGAATACTATTTACTATTGAACTTTGTTTCCCATAGTATAGGAGCTAAGTTCCCATTGCTGAAGACATCTGATACTTTTAGAATGGCTTGCAAAGGATCTGAGCTATATTTGAACCTGCAAGTGTACTTTGTAGGGGGCAATTTTCATGGTACCAGAAAGTGCCATAAAAACTTCAAAGGGAGGAAAGCAAACAATATCTAATAAATAAGACCATACTTAGAAATAATAAAGGCAATATACAGTAAGCCAGTAGCCAACAACAAATTAAATGGAGAGAAACTTGAAGCATTTCCTCTAAATTCAGTGAAAAGGCAAGGATGCCACTCTCCCCATATCTCTTGAACATAGCATGAGAAGTTTAGCTGGAGTAATAAGACAAGTAAAGGAGAGGAAGGGGATACAAATTGGAAAGGAATAACTAAAAGTACCCCATTTGAAGATGATATGGTACTATACCTTACCTAAGTGACCCCAAAAATTCCACCAGAGAATTCCTACAACTGAGAAACACATTCAGCCCACTGACTAGATACAAAATTAATTTTAAAAAAATTTGTAGCCCTCCTTTACACAGAAGATAAACAGAGCAAGAAAGAAATTAGGTAAACAATACCCTTCACAATAACCAGAAATAATATAACATACTTGGGGATAATTCTAAACAAGAAAGTGAAAGACATGTATGACAAGCACTTCTAGTCCATGAAGAAAGAAATTGAAGAGGACACCAGAAGTTCAAAAGATCTCCCATGTTCATGGATAGGTAAGAACAACATAATAAAAATGGCCCTCTTACCAAAAGCAATATAAGGATTCAGTGCACTTTCTATCAAAATACCAACAATGTTCTTTACAGACCTTGAAAGAGAAATTCTCAACTTCATATGGAATAACAAAATAAAACAAAACAGAATAGCCAAATCAATCCTGTACAATAAAAATACATCTGGAGGTATCCCCATGTCTGATTTCAAGCTATACTACAGAGCAATAGTAATAACACCGGCATGTTTCTGGTATATAAACAGACCAATTGGCCAATGGAGTAGAACTGAAGACCCAGAAACAAACCTACACAGTTATGGTAACTTAATTTTTGACAAAGGAGCCAAAACTTTACAATTGAAAAAGGAAAGCATCTTCAACAAATGGTGCGGATCTAACTGGATGTCAACATGTAAAAGAATGCAATTAGATTCATATTTATCACCTTGTACAAGACTTAAGTCCAAGAGGATCAAAGTCCTTAACAAAGTTCTGGACACACTAAATTTAATGAAGAGAAAGTCATAAAAGCCTCGAACTCATTGCCATAGGTGACAAATTCCTGAACAGAACACCAATAGCTCAGGCTCTAAGAACAACAATCAATAAATGGGACATTGTGTTCAAAATCTTCTGTAAGGCAAAGGACACTGCCATTAGAATGAAACAGCAACCTATATATTGAGAAAACACCTTCATCAATCCCAAGGGCTAATATCCAAAATTTATAAAGAACTCAAGAAATTAAACACCAAGAAACCAAATAATCCAATCAAAAAATGGGACACAAAGCTAAACCAAGAATTCACAAAAGAGGAATCTCTAATGGCTGCAGGACACTTGAAGAAATACTCAACATCCTCTATCAGAGAAATGCAACTCAACACCTCTGAGACTCTATCTCACCCCCACCAGAATGGCTAAGATAAAAAACTTAAGTGACAGCACATGTTGCTGAGGTTGTAGACAAAGGGAATCACTCCTTCATTTCTAGTGGGAGTGCAAACTTTTACAACCACTATGGGAATCAGTCGGGTGATATCTTAGAAAACTTGGAATATTTCTACTTGAAGACCCAGCCATACCATTCCTGGGCATATATCCAAATGATTCCTTAACAAAGCACACAAGGACATCTCCTTATCTATGTTCATAGCAGCCTTGTATGTAATAGCTAGAAATTGAAAACAACCCAGATTTCCCTCAACCAAAGAATGGTTTAAAAAACAAAAACAAAAACAAAACAAAACAGTGGTACATTTACACAATGGAATACTACTCAGCCATCAGAAACAAGAAAATCATGCGTTTGACTGCCAAAATGGCTGGAACTAGAAAAGTTTATACTGAGTAAGCTTACCCAGATCCAGAAAGATGCACATGGCATGTATTCACTTATAACTAGAATTTAGTCATATATTACAGGATATTTATCCTACAACCAACAGACAGAAAGTAAGAGGAATATGGATTTTTTTTAACTGTTAGTGGGACACTTTGCCCTAACAGAACTGTAAGAGAGGTCACACCAATAAAATCTCATCAACATGGCTGCCTAACCAAGTTCAGAATAAAAGCCACATCAATGGACAATGTAACATGGAATGGGGAAAGAGGGTGAGGCTTCAACCCTAGATTTAAAAAAAGCTATGTACAAATGTAGAATGCTGAAAACAGAAGAAATTCTCTTCCCCAGAAAATTATCTCCCCCTCCCCCATCTTGTTACCTAATACCATATGGTCAGCCCTGAGATAATATACTTAACAGGTAACACTATATAGCCTAAGCCAATAGTAATATATACATACATATAGAAATTTATATCAACAATTAAAGAAAATGGTTCATATATTTGAGAGAGAGAGAGAGAGAGAGAGAGAGAGAGAGAGAGCAAAATTGAAAGAGAGCTTGGGAATAAGAAAGCAAGAGAGTGAGAGCCAGTGTAAGAGCAGGCAAATAAGAGAAAGCATCAGCCCTGCACTTCCTATATAAGCAAATATATTTATCCCTCTCAGGTCTCTGAGGTGGTTGAAGAATAGACAGCTAGAGTCTCATAGTTAAATTTTGAGTTGTTTATCAATCAAGAGGGTGTTATAGAACTAAGAAGATACTCTTAAAAGTGTGTTGCAAGTTAGTATGAATGTTGAGTCACATATAGACCTTTAAACTCAAGGAGATGGTTAGAATATAGAAT
This sequence comes from Lophiomys imhausi, assembly GCA_907164525.1. Taxonomy (NCBI): domain Eukaryota; kingdom Metazoa; phylum Chordata; class Mammalia; order Rodentia; family Muridae; genus Lophiomys; species Lophiomys imhausi. The sequence continues at coordinate 3,849,219 of CAJQZJ010027982.1, read as the reverse complement.
GTTAAAGTCAGGGGCCAAATATGTATAAACTGGACATTGGGAAGGTATACTGGGCCATTTAACTCTCAAAAATGTGGCATATTTATATCTGTTGTTTTGTATAATACTTACTGTAATAAGAGAAGGAACCATGTGTTGGACTGAAAGGGGAAACTTCTGGGGGGAAGAGGGTGGAAGGGCGGGATAGGAAGGGGGAATAGGGGAATAGGGAGGGGTTTGTTACTGAGATGTAACTTGAAGAAAAAAATAAAGTATTTAAAAAAAAAGAGAAATCATGGGACAATTTG
>CAJQZJ010027982.1:3801288-3833932 GCA_907164525.1 Lophiomys imhausi | reverse complement strand
GAAAATTGTCAATCATTTCCTCAGCCCCAGAAGATTCTATTCCGAATGGCTATTATGATCTGTGTCACTACAAATGCTATACTTTTATTTTTGTGGAAAAGTAACATTATTTTATTTTGTTACTGTGCCATTATTTTACAGGAAAAAAATCTTAAGGTAAAAGATATTTGGCTTTGTTCATTTTTCCCAAAATATTTTATTCCATTGTGGTGGGTGCCCTGGGTGTGAGACAGTTGTCTAGCACAGCCTGAGTGTTAGGAAATACCTTTTCAAGTCTAAACAGGAGATAAATAAACATAGACCCATTTGGACTTAATTTTGTGCAAGGTGATAAATATGGGACTATTTGCCTTCTATACATGTTGACATCCAGTTATCCCAGCAATATTTGTTGAAGATGCTTTCCTTTTGCCATTGTACAGTTTTGGCTTCTGTATCAAAAATTAAGTTACTGTAGGTGTTCAGATTTATTTCTGTTTTCCATTCATTTCCATTGATAAACTGGATTGTTTCTATGCCAGTACCATGTGGTTTTTATTAATATTGATCTGTAGTACAGCTTGAAATCAGGGATGGTGATACCTCCAGATGTTCTTTTATTGTACAGGATTGTTTTTGCTATTCTGGATTTTTTGTTTTTCCATATGAAGTTGAGAATTGTTCTTTCAAAGTCTGCAAAGAATCTTGTTGGTATTTTGATAGGCATTGCATTGAATCTGTTTACTGCTTTCAGTAGGATGACCATTATTATTATGTTAATCTTACCTATCCATGAGCATAGGAGATTTTCCATCTTATATAAAACTGGACACAGTAAATCTAATAGAAGAGAAAGTAGGGAAATGTCTTGAACTCATTGGCAAAGATGACAACTTCCTGAACAAAACATTAGTAGCTCAGGATCTAAGACAAATAATCAATAAATGTAACCCTGTGAAACTGAAAAGCTTCTATAAGGCAAATGAAGCTGTCATTAGACAAAATTGCAGCCTATAGATTGGTAAAAGATCTACACCAACCCCACATTCAACAGAGAGCTAATATCCAAAATTTATAAAAAACTCAAGAAATTAAACACCAAGAAACCAAAAAATCCAATCAAAAAGTGGGGTACAGAGCTAAACTGAGAATTCACAAAAGAGGAATCTCTAATGGCCAAGAGGCACTTGAAGAAATGCTCAACATCCATTTTCATAAGGGAAATGCAACTCAAAATGACTCTGAGACTCCATCTCACATCCATCAACATGGCTAACATCAAAAACTCAAGTGAAGCACATGCTGGCGAAGATGTGGAGAAAGGGAAACACTTCACTGCTAGTGGGAATGTAAACTTCCACAACTACTTTGAAAATCAATCTGGTGATATCTCAGAAAATTGGGAATAGTTCTACCTCAAGACCCAGCCATACCTCTCAGACATATATCCAAAAGATTCTCCACCAAACCACAAGGACATTGCCTCAACTATGTTCATAGCAGCTTTACTTGTAATATCCAGAAAATATAAACAATCCAGATGCACTTCAACCAAAAAATGGATAAAACCAAACCAAATCAAACCAAACCTGTGGTATATTTACACAATGGAATACTACTCAGCTATCAGAAAAAAGGAAATTATGCAGTTTGCAACCAAATGGAGGGAACTAGCAAAGCTCCTCCCAAATGAGCTAACACAGACTCAGAAATATACACATGGTATGTACTCACTTATAAGTGGATATTAGCCTTATAGCACAGGACAACCATCCTACAATCTGGAGACTCAACGAGACAGGAATGTAGCATAACTATCCTATGAAAAACTCCACCCAGCAGTGGGTCATGGACCCTGTTACCTGTTAGTGGAACACCTTCCCCTAGCTGCCATATCAAGGCCCAGTACATGAAGATTCTCTTAGCCTTCAAATAACTGATGAACCGAGGCAGGTTGATATGTGGAGGCTCTCTTCCTTATCCAAGGAGGAGAGGATAAAGAGGGGGAAGAGGAGGGAGTGTGGTTCTTGTAGGGGAGGAGAGATGGTCTTATGATCCAGATATAACTTGAAAAAATAAATGAAAAAAAAGAACATAGACTCACATAGCGAGCACTTTTACCACTGAGTCATCTTCTAAACTCTTGATATTTTTAATGCTTAATAAATGTTGAGAATCTTCAAATGAGTTTGTTTCATGTACTCAGATGACTATGTAAATTTTCTTCCATTTTTGTAGTGTATTTTATCATATTGAGTGATTTTCATATATAATTATTTTTGCAGTCCAAGTATAAATTTCACTTGATCATGGACCATGTTTTAGTATGCATTATTTTATTAAAAATTGCAACTATGCTGATAATAAAAATTGGGTAATATCCTTTTATATTGCTTCTACCCAGCTTTAAAATATGAGTGATGGTAAATTATTAAAATATACTTGAAATATCACCTCATATATCTTTACAATTGAGACTTATTTATTTCATTGTATGACTGTTTTGGCTGCATGTATATATATTATACATATATACATACATACATATATATATATATATATATATATATATATATATATATATATATGTTCACTATGCACAAGCTTGGTGCCTGTGGAGGTAAGAAGAGCGTGTCAACCCTAGAATTGGAGTAGGTATGGTTATGAGCCAACCTGTGAGTATTGGAAATGTAGCATGGCTACTAAGCAAGTGCTGCAGCTGCTTCTAACCTTTGCTATATCTTTCTAGGCTCTAGAATTCTTTAAAATATCAATTAAATGCCTTTATTTTGTGTTATTTTTTAAATGCTCTATTTTCTCTTGATCTGTCTGTGGTTGTTGATGTGCTTCTAAGCAATTGTACATTTCTTCCCGGCTATTCAATGTATGGCCTAATTGTCCACTGTAGACCCTTATGATACCATATCTGATGTATTCTAGTAAGGTTATATTGTCTTATCCTTCATTTCTGAATTATATTTTGAGACAAAGTCTCATTTTTACTTCAGGATGGCATTTAATTCATGCTTCATCCACCTCAGCTTCTTGAGTGCTGGTGTTTTGAACCAGGACAGATTAGTTATTGATAGCATAGGCAAGTTATTGATTTTATTTTAGGTTTCTCTCTTTTTCTTTATGCAGTTGTATGTAGGACTCCCTTATGCTTTCAAGACACTCTAAGTCTAATGAATTGTTATTTTATCTTTTCTTAAGTTTTCTGGTTTAATTAAATTCTCATTTTTATCATGTCAAAGAAATTGCATTTCTCCCTTCCCATTCCTCCCTCCAATCTCTTCTATATTTTCCTCGCCACTCTCCTTCAAATTCATGACAGATTTTTGTTTTATTAACTGTTATTGAACTCAAATATTTAAATGCACACACAAATATATTCTTATATATAGCTTCTTCTGACCACATAATGTTATATGTAAGTATGTTGTCAGGGAAGATTGTTTGATAATGGATAACCAATTGGTGTGCTTTTCCTGGAGACCACTTCTCCTTATTCCAGATTTCCTCAGTTGCATGTAGTTCTGTGTGAAGTTGAGACCTCATGGACATTTTCCTCTCCACTTTGGCATGTCCATTTCTATTTTCCTTATCCAGCTCATATTGGGGTAGTCACATTGATGAGATGTGTTGAATCCTCTGACATTACTAGGGGATACAATATTCCAGCAAGCTTCTTGATGTTCTGTATCTTACAATCTCTCCTAGTCTTCAGTATTTATTCCCTGAGCACTAAGTGGAGAAGTGTTTTGTAGATGATTTATTGGGACTGGGCTCCACAGATCTGTGTTCTTATTGGTTGTAGTTTTCTGTGGATTGCCATAGAAATCTCTGTATATTGTAAAGAGAAGTTTCCTTGAATGAGGGGTAAAGCCTTCACTTATTTGTGAAAATAAGAACAAATGTTTATAGATTGCTTTTAGGGTTTATACTCATTTAGTAAATTAGTGTTTTTTAAATTTTTCTCTGATAATATGACTAGCCATGGCATGATACCCCTAAGAGTACATTAGTTGGTGATAACCAACATTTCTCTAATTGGACTTAAGAATTGCTCAACAAGTGGGACATGGTGTCTGATACTAGAAGCCTAGCTAATTATTCAATGCTAGTGAAGATTGCTATTTTTCATTATAGAATTAGATTTTCTTTTCACTGCTGTTACTTTTAGTTGTAGCCATTTATAGTTTAAACTTTCCTTTTACTGTTGTTTTACCTGTACCATACACAATTTAGTATGGTATTTAAAATTTTCAATTGTTTCAAAATATATGTTTTTAAATTTTTCTTTAATCCTTATGGCTGCTCCCCTTACATTTAAAAAAAAATGGACAATAGTTTTTAGTTTCTTCAACTTTTTGCTGTTCCTGACTTAGGATTTCATAGCATTATGGTAACAAATAAAATATTACAGGTTCAATTTTTATGAGTTTCTTAAGATTTGCTCAGTGTGGTAACATTATCTTTCTGAAGCAGCAGTTTTCAAAGTTCCTAATGCTGTGAGACTTTATTGCCATTCCTCATGTTGTGGTGACCCCCAACCATAAGATTATTTTTGTTACTACTTTATATCTGTAATTGTGCTACTCTCATGAATCATACTGTAAGTATTGTTTTCCAGTGCTTTTAGGTGGTCCCTGTAAGAAGGTCATTTGAGCCCTGAAAGGTAATGACCCACAGGTTGAAACAATTTGAGGCCTTCCTTGTTGTTCAAACACACTACAATTGAGACACTTGTTCCATTCCCTAGAGATGAATAGACATAAAAATCTTTTGTCTAAGGTTGACCACTTTTACCTTTAGATGAACAATATTTCTTAAAAAGTATTAAGAGCCCTTCAATCTCTGTTTATGCTTCTTTGGTTCCAAAGTGAAACTTTCATAGCGAGAATCATCAAATCTCATTTATTTATTCCATAAAAATTTACATATCTGGAATCAACATGCAGATTAAGTTATACTCTAAGTGATGATTGATAACAGAGGGCTGATTATTGCTGTTTTATTTTCTGGTTTTGTCTTATTTTTCCTCTATTAAAATTTTTAGTGATGTCCTCACTATTTCCCTTTGTTTCTTATCTATACTGTTTATGTATCTATTTTAGTTTGTAGCTGTATTGAGCATTTTCTCACATATTTGTTAGTTATGATCTAGTATTTTATTGCATCTATGGTTTATTTTTTTTATTTTATGTGTATGATTGTTTGCCTGCATATATGAGTGTGTTTGTGTGCCTAGTGCTCTCAGAAGCCAGAATTGGGATTTCCTGTGTCTGAGATTATAGTTTGTTGTGAATTGGCATGTTGGTTCAGGAATCTGGATGTTATTTTTAATTCAATAAAAATATAATTAGAAGATGTAAGAAAATTCCTAAATCTAGCAAATGAGATTTAGATGACCCCTGTGCAATGGTAATTTGACATCTACATGGTTGTAACCTACAGGTTCAAACAATCTGAAGACATCCTTGCTGTGCAATCATTCTACCATTGAGACACATTTCTAGTCCTTAGAAATTAACAGACTTAAAAAGTCTTTTGTGTATTTATGAGACAATAAAAAATTGTAATGTGTTATGTATTTACTTAATTATTCTTCAAATAACAGGGACTTTCAAAGAAATATATATAGAATTTTAATAGAACACATTTCTAAACTGTGCAGAGATAGAACTGTACTAAATTTACTATGGCTTCTCTTTCCTTATAAATACACTAAGACAGCTACCTTTATAAGTATTGGCAATAAAATAAAATAAGAAATAAAGCAAACTAATAAAAAGGCATATTGTAAAAACATTCTAACTTAGGACTCTAAAACATAAGCTAAATATCTAGCTAGGTAGCATTATAGAAGAAGCTATATTAATTAATACCATTCAGGACATTACTTTTGAGAGCCAAAATTCTAGAAAAGACCTTACAAACCACTTAACACAATTTCTGTTTTATTGACAAGAGCACAGGTTTACAGGTTATTTCAGGATCAGGACCTTAAGTAAACTTTCCTGTGTACATGCTCAAACATTCCTTCTCTTTACATAGAAAGAAATAATGCATTTTAGACAATATTGTGACTTTACTTTTTAAACCAAGGCCTGTAAAACTCATGTTGGCTGTTTAAAAGTTGAAGGTGAACAATGTTTTCTTTTAGAAGATTCATATTTTACCCTTTAGTTTTCCTTTTAATCTTAGTCCTAACTAGCTGTTTTCATCTAAAGGACATGATGGACAGAATACCTTCACAAACATCACATCCTATTTCTGCCTTCTGGGACTGTAGTAGTTTTAGTGAAAGCTGTATTAGCATAGAGAGCACTATCAACCTGCTCTCAAGTTTAGAAACATAAGCTAGTCAATAAAAAGGTTTTATTTATTACTATAAATTCAGAAACCTACAATGAACAGAAGTCTACAGAAGAAACAAGAATTAATTTTGATAGAAGAATATTTTTAGGACAAGAAATGTGTTTGTGGTTTCTGACAAGGGGAAAATGTTTTATTTAAAAAATTAATTTTTAGATTATAATATAGTTACAAATTTTTCTCCTTTCTTTTCCAAATTGGATGATCTGAACTACAAGAAACGTCATCATATGCATAAGAAAAGGGCAGAATGTCTTTCTAACAAAGTTTTGACCTTTGAAATATTTATTCATGAACTAATTAATTTTAATTTAAAATTTATTCTTCCCCCAAAATACATCTAAATCACAGCCTCCCTTCCCTCACTGAAATTACACTATAAGTATTGAATTTGTATGATATATACATTTAATTTATGCTCATGATGCTGAATGTAAATGCTTATAGTTTGTGTTCTATTTATAGAGTTAATTATGATGTCTATAATTTGTTGGCATTCTTTAATGTCATAATTCATTAAAAATAATGCAAAGTTAATACTTTACTCTCAAATATATGTTTATATATATATTTATTGTGATTATAGACATAACTCTACAAACTATTATACTAATCCTGCATCATAGGTATTTGAGACTATCATATTAAATATGTTAATTTGTGCATCTGTATTTCTGGTCAAGCATTTGAATACAATGCACAGGTAACTTGAAATGTTCCTGAACATAGTAGAATAAGTCAACTTAAGAAAACATTTGACTAGACCAGCTCTTTCTTAAAATACTTTAAATTCTATACCTTGTCCAGTATCCTTTTGATTTGCCACTTATCTAATATCTTTCTTTTCCTAATCCACTTTTCTTTACTAATCTTGATTGCACCAGTGGTTGATGGTTGCAAGTCAGTTAACCTTTCTCCTTAAGCAGCTAGCAGATGATCTATTGTAGCAAAGCTATTGTAAACACTGATAAACACTTGTCATTAAAAGATGAGATAAAGTCTTTCTTATATGGAATTTTTAGAGCCAAAGTTGAGTGTTGGCGAGATCTGGTGAAATAAGCTGGAAATAGAGACAAGAGAATGAACTTAGAGGAATCAAAACCCATCCATTATACTTACAATCACACTTCTCATATTGCAAAGCTGATACATATCAAAAATTTTCCTGTGTTTATATGATTATGTCACCTTCAGGTCATCAGATTCATAAGCTGAAATCTCAATACCCGGAGGTAGGGACTTTAACACAATTAGATTCCCAGGATTAAAGAAACCCTTAAAGTCATTTAAGGACTTCATAAAAAAGACTCAGATAAAAAAATCTAAACACTTCACTAAGTGGAAATACATGCCAAAGGAACCAGGAACTGTGCTCTCACATCAGAAGATGGCATTCATTCTAAATAATCAGAAATGTGAAGTATAAATTATGTTAATTTTTAAAATTTATTTTTTATTTCTTCAAGTTATATCTCAATCACAATCCCCTCCCTACTCCCCCCTCCAGCCCCACTCTCCCACCCTCATCCCCCTCAACTCCCCATCCTCTTCCCCCCCTTTTTAAGTTTAAAGTATATCTTTTCCCTCCAACAGCTTCGACTTTCAGTCCAACAAATGGTTCTTTCTTTTATAACAACAAGCACAATACAAAACAAAAAAAATAGGCCACAATTATGAGAGTTATATGGTTTAGTATATATTCCCAATGTCCAGTCTATATGTATTTGGCACCTGACTTTAACATTCTACTGTCTAACCATCTCCATGAGTTTAAATTTCTATATCTAGCTCAGCTTTCATACTAACTTACATCACGATTTTAAAAATATTTTCTTAGTTCCAGAACACCCTTTTGATCCCTAAACAACTCAAAATTTAACTATGAGACTCTAGCTATCTATTCTTAAACAACCTCAGAGACCTGAGAGTGATAAATATATCTGATTACATAGGAAGTGCAGGGTCCGCAGCTTCCAAAACTGAGAAATGACATACCAGTGGCTGCCTGGACAGTTCCCATTTTCTCTCCATACATTACAACATCTATCTTCAGCCGTTTGGCCCTGTTTCTCTGACAGACATTGATTGTAGAGCAGGAATTATAAAGGACTTGCCTACCCTGTCTTGGCAGAGCTAGGCTGTTGATTTACCTGCTTCCAAGTTTTGTCCTGTTTGGACAGCATTCTGTCTACAGTTGAAGCAAGGGGTTTTTCTTGCAAAGAGATAGGCTTGGCACTAATTCAACCATCTCCCACTTGAGATTCTTTGATGCTCATCTTCTACTTGGAGTAGAATAGGGGGTGCTGTCAGGAACTGACATGTTTCGATATCAAAAAATCTTAAGTTAAGAAAACATCTGTATCCTTCTTTCTCTCCTATGTAGGAGTGAACAGGCTTAAGAAAAAATGCGACATAGACATAATATAGGAAAGATCAAGGAAAAAGGATAGATTATTGAATATGCCCTTATACCTTGTATATTGATACAAAATTAATATTATAGTTGGCTAAATTGGTATTGATCTTTGTATATTAATACAAAATTAAGATTGTATTGGGCTACATCAGTATTGATCTTTTTATACTGATACAAAATTAAGATTATATTTGGCCACAATGGTATTGACCCTTGTATATTGATGAGAAATTAAGATTGTATTGGGCTACATAGGTATCGATCTTTGTATATTGATACAAAATTAAGGTTATATTTAGCCACATTGGTGTTGAACTTTGTGTGTTGATAAAAAATTAAGGGTAATGCTTTTTAAGGGTAATATACCTAGTAATACTTAAAAATGAAATGTGAAGTTTCAGCCTTTTGCTACCAACTGTCATAAACTGTTTAGGTCAATTAAGAAATGCAAACTAATAGTCATACAAGCTTGTCACTTTGTTAGGTACTATGACAGTCTATCACAGTTATTTACTTTTTTTTTATAAGTACTTTATTTTTTTTCAAGTTAAATCTCAGAAGCAAACCCTTCCCTATTCCCCCTTCCTGTCCCACCCTTCCACCCTCTTCCCCCCCCCCCAACAGCTTCTCTTCTCATTCCAGCAAATGGTTCTTTCTCTTATAACAGTAAATTCTATACAAAACAGCAGAATTAAATATGCCATATTTATGAGAGTTAAATGGCCCAGTATACCTTCCCAATGTCCAGTTCATACATATTTGGCCCCTGACTTTAACCTTCTACCTTCTAACCATCTCCATGAGTTTAAAGTTCTATAACTGACTTAGTTTTCATACTAACTTGCATCACTATTATAACCATCTTCTTAGATCTAGAACGCCCTCTTGATTCCTAAACAACTCAAAATTTAGCAACGAGACTCAAGCTGTCTATTCTTCAACCACCTCAGAGAGCTGAGAAGGATAAATATATCTGATTATATAGGAAGTGCAGGGCCTGCAGCTTCCAATACGAAGAAATGACAAACCAGTGACTACCTGGACAGTTCCCATTTTCTCTCCATACATTCCAGCATCAGTCTTCAGCCTTTTGGTCCAGTTTCTCTGACAGACATTTATTGTAGAGCAAGTATTGTGAAGGACTAACCCACCCTGTCTTGGCAGAGCTAGGCTGTCGAATTCCCTGCTACCAAGTTTTGTCCTTTTTGGACAGCAGTCTGTCTGCAGTTGAAGCAAGGAGTTTTTACATGCCAAGAGATAGGCTTGCCACTAATTCAACCATCTCACACTGGAGATTCTTCGATGCTTCTCTTCTACTTGGAGTAGAATAGGGGGTGCTGTCAGGAGCTGATATGTCACGATATCAAAAAAAATCTTAATTTAAGACCACATCTTTGAATGCCATATTCTGCAGAACTCTTGGGGTTTTTGAAGATGCCCTATCTATCTCTTGTATTTAGATAAGCAAATGTTGCTTGTCTCTTAACAACTTGATTACTGAGTAGCTTAGAGAATATCTGTGATAGACTGTCTTAGTAGCTAACAAGGTGACATGCATGCATGACTAGGAGTTTGTTTTTCTTAACTATCCTAAACAGTTTAAGACGGGTGGTGTCAAGAGGCCAGAGCTTCACATTTCATTTTTAAGTATCTCTAGGTACGATACCATTAGGAAGCATTACCTTAAATTTTGTATCAATATACAAAGATCTATTCAAATGTGGCTAAATATACTCTTAATTTTGTATCAATATACAAAGATCAATGCCTATGCGGCCCAATACAATCTTAATATTGCATCCATATACAAGGGTCAATACCATTGTGGCCAACTATAATCTTAATTTTGTATCAATATACAAATATCAATACTGACGTAGACCAATACAATCTTATTTTTGCACAATAAACAATGGTCAGTACCACTTTAGCCAAATATACTATTAATTTTGTATCAATATACAAGGGTATAAGGGCATATTCAATAATGTGACCTTTCTTCTTGATCCTTCCTGTGCTGTCTATGTCTCAATTTTTCTCAAGTCCGTGCATTCCTATATAGGAGATAAAGAAGGATACAGAAAAGGGAAAGAAGGAATACCCTGGGTCTAACCTCCAAAACCCATTAAACAGGACCATTTAACAACTTGTAATCTCTTCCCCTAAATAACAGAGTTTTCAGTTGTCCATCAAATAACCGAAAAAGGGGGGGGGGGCGGAGAAACACCCTTCCCACCCTCTGGGTATGGGACTTCACTCTCTTAAAATGACTTCCTGCTGATTTGGGTCGTAGTAAACCTGTTTGGGGCCCAAACCAAAATGGAAAAATGGTTAAAAATGTTAATACAATCCTTTTATGTTCAGTCCTTCTGTTCTCAGCTGTTTAGATGTCCTAAGGAGTTTGTAGGCAGAAGCTGAATTTCCAAGCTTTACTGAGTTTCTGGCTGGGGCATTGTGTAGAGCTGAATGGTCTTAGCGATATTGAGTTGTTGTGGTTGTAGGTTTTTGATGGAGACATCTATTGAGGGAGTCTGTCAGGCTGAATCATCTGGGTCACTCTTCTTTTGGTGTCTGATTCTGATTTCTGCTGAGGTTTCCGTTGTCCAGTTGTCCCTGGGTTCCTTGAATGGATGCTTTGATTCTCCTGGAAAGATAAGAGCAGAGCCCTGCCCTAATCCTCACTCAGGGACAATCGCCCTCTTTTTTTTGGGGAGGGGGGGTAGGTAATATTTCTCCTGAAACAAGTTTGGTTTTTGACAATATATAAAGTGTTATCTTTCAATCTGGTTTAAAGAACAAATTATTTTGTTATTTTGGAGCTAAACCAGCTTTAGTGTATATATTTTGAGGTCTTGAAGGACGATTTGTTTGTGTTGTGTGGGCCTTTTGTAAGTAGCTTTTAAACTTAGGTCCTTCCAAATCCTATGTGTGTGTCTCTGCATTCTAATTCTTGGGATCCGAGACCTGTGGTTCCCATCTGAGGGGATTAAAGATGTGTTCCACCACTCCTGGATCGAAGTTTTTCTTTATTTAGAGTTTGTTTTGTATCAGGCTGACCTTGAGCTCTGAGATCTGCCTGTTTCTGTCTCTAGTGTGTTGGGGTTAAGGGTGTACTCTTCTTGAATGATGGGATTAAGGGTGTGTACCCTCACCACCCTTTTCCGTGTAACTCTAGAATTTATAAGTCCACTAACTCTATGGTGCTCCTCTCGTCTCTGCTGAAGTTAAAGGCATGGGTTAACACCACATTTCTCCTGTATTTTACCTTGGATCTACGTTTTTTCGACACTTGGAGGTTCATAAAACCAGGTTGAATGGCTGTGTCCTTTATTTTATTTACAGTGTTTTAACGTTGTTACCTGGTTTTTTTTTTTTAATTAGTAAATTTATTTGTTTGTTGCTACAGGTTACATCCTCGACATATACTCTTCTTTTCCTGCTTCCCAGCCCCACCCTCCCATGCTGTACCCCCTGACCCTTCCGTCTTGTTCCTCTGGGGTGGAGTGTCCCTGCATACCAGTCTCTCACCACAGATCAGGAGTCATATGAGGGCTGAAGGCCTCTTCATACACCGAGGGCCTACGAGGCAGTACTGCCAGTGAAAGGTGTCTCCTTGCTACGGGGGGGGGGACTAAAAAAAAAACCAACAGACACACAAACCCACAAAAAAAAGAACAACAAAAAAAAAAGAGAGGAGAAAGAAAGAGAAAAAAGAGGGAAAGGAAAAAGAAAAAGAAATGAAAAGAAAAAAGAAATTTATGTCCATGTTCTCCATGTTCCTTTTGGTGTGGTGGTTGTAGTACAGATATCCTGTACAATATAGCTAAAATCCTACTATAAGTGAAAAGATGCCATGTGCATCCTTCTGAGTCTGGGTTAGCTCACTCAGGATGAGCTTCTCTAGATCCATCCATTTGGTTGCAAATTGCATGATTTCATTGTTTCTTATAGCTGAGTAATATTCCATTGTATAGATGTACCACAATTTTTAATCCATTCTTCAGTTGAGGGACATCTGGGTTGTTTCCAGTTTCTAGCTATTACAAATAAGGCTGCTATGAACATAGATGAGGAGACTTCCCTATGTCTCCGTGAGGTGTCCTTTGGGTGTATACCCAGAAGTAGTATGGCTGGGTCCTGAGGCAAAGTTATTCCAAGGTTTCTAAGATATCGCCTAACAGACCTCCATAGTGGTTGCACAGTCTGCACTCCCACCAGCAATGGAGGAGGGTTCCCCTTTCTCCACACCCTCGCCAGCATGTGCTGTCATTTGAGCTCTTTTTCTTAGCCATTCTGACAGGTGTGAGATGGAATCTCAGGGTCGTCTTGAGTTGCATTTCTCTGATGATTAAGGATGTTGAGCATTTCTTCAGGTGACTCTCGGCCATTAGGGATTCCTCCTTTGTGAATTCTCTATTTAGCTCCGTCTCCCATTTTTTGATTGGATTATTTGGTTTCTTGGCATTTAGTTTCTTGAGTTCTTTGTAAATTTTAGATAATAGCCCTCTATCAGATGTGGGGTTGGTGAATATTTTCTCCCAGTCTGTAGGCTGCCGTTTTGTTCAAATGACAGTGTCTTTTGCCTTATAGAAGCTTTTCAGTTTCATGAGGTGCCATTTATTGATTGTTGATCTCAGGTCCTGAGCTGTTGGTGTTCTGTTCAGGAAGTTGTCACCTGTGCCAATGAGTTCGAGGGTTTCTCCTACTTTTTCTTCTAGTATCTTTAGTGTGGCCGGCCTTATGTTAAGGTCTTTGATCCACTTGGAATTAAGTTTTGTACAATGTGATAGGTATGGGTCTAATTTCATTCTTTTACAAGTGGACATCCAGTTGGACCAGCACCATTTGTTGAAGATGCTCTCCTTGTGTGGTTTTGGCTTCTTTGTCAAAGATTAGTTTGCCATAGGTGTGTGGGTCCATGTTTGGGTCTTCAATTCAATTCCATTGATCCACTGGTCTGTTTCTATACGAGTACCATGCTGTTTTTATTGTTATTGCTCTGTAGTACAGCTTGAAATCTGGGATGGTGATACCTCCAGATGCTTTTTTATTGTACAGGATTGATTTAGCTATTCTGGGCTTTTTGTTGTTCCATATGAAGTTGAGTATAGCTTTTTCCAAGTCTATAAAGAATAGTGTTGGTATTTTGATAGGAATTGCATTGAATCTATATATTGCTTTTGGTAGAATAGCCATTTTTATTACGTTGATCCTACCTATCCATGAGCATGGGAGATCTTTCCATCTTCTAAATGCCTCTTCCATTTCTTTCTTCAGGGGCTTGAAGTTCTTGTTGTATAGGTCCTTTACTTGCTTGGTTAGAGTTACCCCCAGGTATTTTATATTGTTTGTGGCTATTGTGAAGGGGGTTGTTTCCCTTATTTCTTTTTCGGTATCCTTGTTTGTTGTATAAAGAAGGGCTTCTGATTTTTTTGAGTTAATTTTGTATCCTGCCACCTTACTGAAGTTGTTTATCAGCTGTAAGAGTTCTTTGGTGGAGTTTTTGGGGTCGCTTATGTATACTAACATATCATCTGTGAATAGTGATAATTTGACTTCTTCATTTCCAATGTTTGTCCCTTTGATTTCCTTTAGTTGTCTTATTGCTCTAGCAAGAACTTCATTTACAATATTGAAGAGATATGGTGAAAGTGGACATCCTTGTCTTATCCCTGAGTTTAGAGGAAATGCTTCAAGCTTCTGTCCATTTAATTTGATGTTGGCCACTGGCATGCTGTATATTGCCTTTATTATTTCTAGATATGGTCCTTGTATGCCCGTTCTCTCCAGGACTTTTAGCATGAAGGGGTGTTGGATTTTGTCAAATGCTTTTTCTGCCTCTAGCGAGATTATCATGTGGTTTTTTTCTTTCATCTTGTTTATATGGTGAATTACGTTGATAGACTTTCGTATATTGAACCATCCCTGCATTCCTGGGATGAAGCCTACTTGATCATGATGTATGATATTTTTTATGTGTTCTTGAATTCGGTTTGCTAGTATTTTATTAAGTATTTTTGCATCTATGTTCATGAGCGAGATAGGTCTGAAGTTCTCTTTCTTTGTTGGGTCTTTGTGTGGTTTAGGAATCAGAATGACAGTGGCCTCATAGGATGAGTTTGGCACTGTTCTTTCTGTTTTTATGGTGGAAGAGTTTGAAGAGTAATGGTGTTAGCTCCTCTTTGAAAGTCCGGTAGAATTCCGTGCTAAAGCCATCTGGCCCTGGGCTTTTTTTGGTTGGGAGATTATTAATGACTGTTTCTATTTCCTTAAGGGTTATTGGGCTGTTTAAGCTGTTAATCTGATTTTGATTTAGTTTTGGTAGGTGGAATTTATCGAGGAAATTGTGCATTTCGCTTAGGTTTTCAAATTTGTTGGAGTATAGATTTTTAAAGTAGGACCCGAATATCTTCTGGATCTCCTCGATGTCTGTTGTTATTTCTCCCTTTTCATTTCTGATTTTGTTGATTTGGGTTCTTTCTCTTTGCCTTTTAGTTAATTTGGCTAGGGGTCTGTCTATTTTGTTGATTTTCTCGAAGAACCAACTCTTGGTTTCATTGATTCTTTGTATAGTTCTTTTTGATTCTAAGTTGTTGATTTCAGCCCTAAGTTTAATGATTTCCTGCCTTCTGCTCCTCTTGGGCGTGTTTGCTTCTTTTTTTTTCCAATTCACCCAGCTTAGCTGATAATTCACTAATAGGAGCTGTCACAATTTTCTTCTTGAATGCACTTAGTGTTATGAACTTTCCTCATAGCACAGCTTTTAATGTATCCCATAAGTTTGGGTATGTTGTGTCTTCATTGTCGTTGGATTTTAAGAAGTCTTTGATTTCCTTCTTTTTTTCTTCCCTTACCCAGTGGTCATCCAGTAAGGAGCTGTTCAATTTCCATGTGAGTGTAGGCTCTCTGTTGATTCTTTTGCTGTTGAAGACCAGCTTTATTCCGTGGTTGTCTGATAAGGTACAAGGGGTTATTTCAATTTTCTTGTATTTGTTGAGGCTGTCTTTGTGTCCAACAATATGGTCAATTTTGGAGAAGGTTCCGTGGGGTGCTGAGAAAAAGGTGTATTCCTTTGTGTTTGGTTGAAACTTTCTGTAGACGTCTGTTAGGTCCGTTTGTTTCATGATCTCTGTTAGACTCAATATTTCTCTGTTTGGCCTCAGTCTTGATAATCTGTCCATTGTTGTGTGTGAGGTGTTGAAGTCTCCCAATACTAATGTGTTGTGATCGATGTGATATTTAAGTTTTAGAAGTATTTCTTTTACTAAAGTAGGTGTCTTTGTATTTGGAGCATAGATGTTCAGTATTGATATTTCCTCTTGATGAATATTCCCTTTAATGAGTATATAATGCCCTTCTTTGTCTTTTTTCATTAACTTCAGTTGGAAGTGTGTTTTGTTTGATATTAGGATGGCTACTCCAGCTTGCTTTCTGGGTCCATTTGCTTGGAAAACCTTTTCCCAGCCCTTTACTCTGAGGTAGTTACTATCTGCTGGTAGTGAGATGTGTTTCTTGTATGCAGCAAAGGGACGGGTCTTGCTTGCGGATCCACTCTGTAAATCTGTGTCTTTTTATTGGGTAGTTGAGAACATTGATGTTGATGGATATTAGTGACCTGGGGTTGTTGTTTCCCATTAGTTTGATATAGGTGATGGTCCTGTGCTCTTTTGGTTTAGTTGCTGAGGGGTTTTCTATTCCCTTTGTTTTCTTGGGTGAAGTTTTCTTCTCTGGGATTGAATTTTCCTTCTAGAATTTCTGTAGGGCTGGGTTTGTGGGGAGATATTGTTTAAATTTGATTTTGTCATGGAATATCTTTTTTTCTCCATCTATGTTGGTAGAGAGTTTTGCTGGGTATAGTAGTCTGGCTGAGCACCTATGATCTCTCAGGACTTGTAGGATATCTGTCCAGGCCCTTCTAGCTTTTAAAGTTTCTGAGGAGAAGTCAGGTGTAATTCTGATGGGTCTGCCATTGTATGTGACTTGACCTTTTTCTCTTACAGCTTTTAACAATCTTTCTTTGTTCTGTACATTTGGTGTTTCAATTATTATGTGGCGAGAGGAGTTTCCTTTCTGATCTAATCTGTTCGGTGTTCTGTAAGCCTCTAGGATTTTTATTGGCATCTCTTTTTTCAGGTTTGGGAAGTTTTCTTCTATGACTTTGTTGAAGATATTTCCTTGACCTTGGAGTCGGGAGTCTTCTCTTTCCTCTATGCCTATGATTCTTAGGTTCCGTCTTTTCATTGAGTCCTTGATTTCTTGGATGTTGTGGGTGAGAGATTTTTTACCCTTCTCATTTTCTTTGGATGTTGTACTGATTTCTTCCATCGAATCTTCCATGCCTGAGATCCTGTCTTCCATCTCTTGCATCCTATTGTTGATACTCGCATCCGTAGTTCCTGTTCTCTTCCCTTGGTTCTCCACTTCCTCTTTTAACTCTGACTGTGTTTTCTTTATTGTTTCTATTTCTATTTTCATGTGTTCTATGGTATTGATTGTTTTGTACATTTCCTTCTCCAGCTTACTTGTTTTTGTCTGAAAATCTTTCATTGCTTTGTTTTTTTCCTGTTCAAGCTCTGTCACCTTGGCTTGGAGCTCTTTAATGGTATTGTTCATTGTTTTGGCTTGTAAAATTGTGGCTTCTTTGAATACCTTCATAGATTTAAGTTCTTCTTGATGGGACTCTATCACTTTCCATAATGCAGAATTGTCATCGTTTTCATGTGTTACTGTTGGTGTGAGGTCATCCGTATTGGATGAGCTAGGATAATTCTGCTTTGTTGGTGTCATATTTCCTTGATTTCTATTTTTTCTTGGACCTTTGGACATGTGTGTGTGTTTAGCTGTCTGTTCTTGTCGTTTTCTGTGTTTGGATCCACAGGGGATGCTTTGGTGAAGGAGTCGAATTGCTTGGCTATCTGTCCTTGTTTATAGGGTGATCTCTGGGTCACTGTGGTTTTAATATCCTGAATTGTTGTGAGCTGGTGCAGCCTATTCCCAGGTAGTGAGTAATGGTCTGGGATTGTTACACTGCTCCCAGTTCAGACTTCTCTATATTGCACACTGAGTGATCAGCCTTCAATGGTTCTAATGTTATAGACCTGTTTGCCCAGGCACAGATTTTGTGGGCTTTGTTTGTTGTCACGTAGGCTGACAGGGCCCGGCTCCACATGTAATGTGTCTGGGTTTACCCGAACACAGCTATGGTCCCCTGGCTTCTGGTTACCCACTAGGCTTCTCCACCACAGGCCTGGCCGCTTCCCTCCCTATCTGCTCCGCCATGGGTGGGCGGAGCTTCGGCCCCTCCCGCCTTCTGAACTGGCCTCCTGCCCTAGCTGCTTTGCCGTGGTTGGGCGGAGCTTCGGCCCCTCCCACCGTCATGGGCGGCCTCCGTCCCTAGCTGCTTTGCCGTGGGTGGGCAGAGCTTCGGCCCCTCCCGCCGCCATAGCCGGCCTCCCGCCCTACCTGCTTTGCCGTGGGTGGGCAGAGCTTCAGTTCCTCCCACCTTCTGAACAGGCCTCCTGCCCTAGCTGCTGTGCCGTGGGTGGGCAGAGCTTCAGCTCCTCCTGCCTTCAGAGCTGGCCTCCCGCCCTAGCTGCTTTGCCGTGGGTGGGCGGAGCTTCGCCCCCTCCCGCCAGCGTCCGCTTCCCTCCCAAACTGCTCTGCCCGCCCACCTTCCGGTCTGGCTCGAGCAGCTGCGGATCACCCGCTGAGCGCCCTTTTTCTTCGTCTTGAAAAAACAAACAAACAAAAAAAAAACCCACAAGACTTCAACTATTCTGCAAAATTTCCTAAATAGTTATAAGGTCTTCCTGAGGTGTGGGAAGCCTAGTAGGCTTGTGGGCGATCGCCATGTGGCCTTTGATTCTGCTTGCTGTGTGTTGGGATCGATCTTACCAGGCGCCTCTCCAAATGGGAGTTCCCGAATCCCGGATTTAGTGGCTTCCGTGTCTGCGAGAGATGAGGAAGCACCTTGCCCTGGGACTTTTAACAGTCCCTTGGAAGCTGTGCGTGTTCCTGGAGGGGCCAGACCCTCCGGTTTTTGCACAGTGTCCCACAACTCTGTGTTTTCTATGGCTCTTCTCTCCCACATTCAAAATGTGTCCGTGCAGTTCGCCGCCATCTTGCCCCCCCCCCACAGTTATTTTCTAAGTTAATCAGAAATCAAGTTGCTAAGGGACAA
Source organism: Lophiomys imhausi (assembly GCA_907164525.1). Classification (NCBI taxonomy): domain Eukaryota; kingdom Metazoa; phylum Chordata; class Mammalia; order Rodentia; family Muridae; genus Lophiomys; species Lophiomys imhausi. The sequence continues at coordinate 3,814,979 of CAJQZJ010027982.1, read as the reverse complement.
GCAACATTTGCTTATCTGAATATAAGAAATACATAGGGCGTCTTCAGAAACCTCAATCTGCTGAATATGGCATTCAAAGATGTTTTCTTAATTATGTTGATTTTAACCCACCAAGTTTATAATAGTTCTTTATACTAATTCTAACAGTTATAAAAAAAAAAACTGATGTATTGAGGTACACTTACACATTCAATGTAAGAATACTGAGGAATTTAGAATACAAGAACATAAAGAAAGATATATGTAAACTACTTGTGTAAAAGGAATTTTATCCTTCTGTTTTATATTAATTAATTCACGAAATTATTATGGCAGCAGTTATTCCTTAACCAAATAAGGTTAAGGAATTTTCCAAATAAAATACACAGAGACCTTTCAGATTTCAAGTAAGTCTTAAAGCACTACAGCTGGACAGAAATTAGCTCTCTAAACTATCTTGTCTTCCTTCCTGCCAAAATCCTCATACTACTTGCATATGTTCCATTAGGGCTGCTTTTGCTCTGTCAGCCAGTCCTCACGGCAAGCTTGGCCTCATGTTCATGATTCATTCTACCCCATAGTAACTCTTTCTCTCTCTCTCTCTCTGTCTGTGTGTGTGTTTCTCTTTCTATATATGTGAGTGTGTATGTGATCTCCTTTGAGATCCAACACTCAATTCCAAGTCCTACCTTCCTATTCTTTCTTTGCTCACATACAGGCTGTCAGCATTAACAACCAGGGATAAATAGGAACATTCTTCATCACATTGATACAAGAGATGATTCAATATTCTTAACATTGCTCTTCTTGAAATTGCTTCCTTCTGATTTGGGGTGTAGGATTCCTTTTTGGGATCCCAAAAGAAATTGGGAAATTGGTTAATTCAAAAGAAAGCTAGCTGTGTCATTTGTTGTCCAGTCTCTATATGCTTGGAAAATTCAGCGTAAGCAAAATCTTAGCTGGATCAGTCTATAAAGCTGGATGAGTTGAGGTCATCTGGGACAGTAGCTTTCTCAGAAGCTGTCCTGAAAGCTAGTTTTGATGAAACAGCAACTGAGGTAGTATGTGAGGCTGAGTAAAGTAAGATGTCAACACTCAGCATTCTTCAGGATGAGTCTTGTCAGGTCTGTTCCAACTCAATTGGTGTCTAGTCCTTTTGTTCTGTAACATATAAACATTCACAGGTAGCATACATTTCTGAAATAACATGTATGAATGTGCAACACACACAAATAAGTTAAAAATGATTCTTTGTTCTTTGTTTGAGTGGATGAAAGACATCTGTCTTTCTTTATAAGCTAGTTTGGATTATAACCAAAACTTCAATATAAAAATAAATATGGATCTCCATCCATACCATATTAAAGGATGGCATGATAAGTATTGAGGACTTTGTAGTCAACAAGATTTATTAGTTACTCATAGACATTTATGTTTTAACCAGTATGAGAGTTATTTCCATATAGAGGGTTCAGTGTTATACATTAACTATTTGATCTTTTTGATTTTCTGCTTCCTGTTTGCAGTCAAGACCTTCAGGAGATCTCCCTCTATCAAATACAATCCTTATTATTTTGGATGGAATCCAAAGCCTTTTTTCCCCTGATTAAATAACATACCTTTTGTCTTTAAGTTTGACGTCATTATAGGTATAGACTGATTTAATTTAAGAGTCCCTTTTTAAATCTACTTCTCCTCCATTTTGAACTCTGTTAAATAGGATATATAAAATTGCCATCCCCACAGAGCATACAACCACTTTCATGTTGATAATCAAAGTAAGACTCTAAGGCATCTATTTTTGGTTGTGAGCCTAGCCTTTAACGGCTGAGCCATCTCTCCAGCCCTTGGCATCTAAATGTCTTCCTGCACAGTAATATTTATTTATTATTTTCATCAAAACAGGTTTTCTCTGTGTAGACATGGCTGTTCAAGATTTGCTCTGTAGATCAAGCTGACCTCAAAATCACAAAGAACTAATCTGCTTCTACCTTTGCCTACTGACTATTAGCATTGAAGGCATGTGCTTATTTATTTATTTAGTATCTATATACCCCTGAAAACATGTATTTATCTCTTTCTTCCCTTCTTTGGAGATTTATTTTTTTATGTAAGTTTTTTATCTCTCTTCATTGTTTGGAGATTTAGTTTCTATGTGGACTACTTATCTCTCTCTTGCTCCCTTTCAATTTAATATCTTCCTCTGTATTTAACACTATTTAAACTCTTGGTCATCTTTTTGTGGCTATTTCTTTTAATTTATTTAATTTTGTCTATAAGGATTTTTTATTTTATCAAAACCAAACTATTTGTATCTATTTATGATATTATACATTCATTTCTTTCCTGATCTCACATTAGAGCATAACCTTAAATGTTTTTATCTGGTTTGAAATTTGACTGAGTTTAGATTTCTTCTGTATCTCTCTGTAACTCCTGTGATTTACCTCAGATGCTATGCTATGCTTGACCATGCCCTGTCCCCCTGGACACAAGATGAGAGGGACTTCTGCCTGACTCTGGCCTCAGACTGGTTCGCCTTCCCACAATTAGCTTGGACCCAAGTACCAACCAGGTGGGATGCCAGTCATCAGGCAATGCCAAGCCTTTGATCTGGAGTCTGTGGCTCCTACCAGCTACCATTTTAGTGGCTAGGCCAGAAAACTGCAGCCTCTGTCCACAGGGAGTACCTGGATTTACCCAGAGAGACTGCTACACTGCTCCTTCACCTGTCCACAGAGCCAGCTGTTTTGCCCTGTTCACCAGATGCCTGATTCCAGAGGGGAACATTCTGCTCAGTTCCCTGTCAGCTGCTGGCCTACGTCTCAGCGGTAGTGGAAATGCTACCCATGGGGAGGTGCTAGGCAGGACCAGCCTAGTGGTGGTGGGTACACGTTCTTGCTCTCTCAGCCACAGGTAGCAGCCCTTGGCTCAAAGTCCCATAGTTCTGTGAGAGCTTTGATTAACCACGCCTGGCTACAACTGGTGTCTGTCTCCTGCTTTCAACTTGAGCTGAGTCTAATACTTGAATATTAATTTTAAGGTATGTATAACATGTCTTCTGGTTGAGCACCATCTCTAAAAGGAATTTTATTATTCTATTTATATATTAATTAATACAGGAAATTATTATGGTAGCAGTAATTCCTTAACCAGCTATTTTCCAAATAAAAGACACAGAGATCTTTTAGACTTATAAAAAGCCTTAAGGCACTACAGCTGGGCAGATATCAATCTTCTATCTTCTCTGTTTCTCTGCCAAAATCTCTATAATACTTGCACATGTTCCACTTGTGCTGCTTCTGCTCCATCAGCCAGTCCTCCAGGCAATCTGCCCTTCGCCATATGGTCACAGTCAATGCTTCCCCTTGGTGTCTCCTTCCTGCTCCTCTTCCTCTTCCTGTCTCTTCCTCATCTCCCCTTCTACCTCCTCTACCCCCCATGTGTGTTTGATCTCCTCTGAGACCAACCACCCAATTCCAAGCCCTGAATCCCTATTCTCTCTCTGCCCACTTACAGGCTGTCAGCAACATTTATTAACTGATAAGTGATACATGGGGAAAATTCTTTGCATCATATTGATATGAGAGATGTTTCAATATTCATAACAATGTCCATGGTAGGCAGGTAACCAGATCTTAGGGCACTGAAATCAGCATCTGAAAAGACAACAAACAAGACCGTCCTCCAACATACTCACTTAATTAACTTCCTTCCTCCAGGTTTCAGTGTATAAAAAGATAAACCTTGAATGAGAAAGCACTGTTTGCTTCTTTTTCTCTATTAGAAGATCTTGATGACTACTCTGTTCTCAAAGAGCTAGACTTGAAAAAGGAAATGGAATTTCTTTACATATGCATCCAGAAAGAAGAACTTCTGGAAGGCAAACTTTAATTTAGATTCATATTTAACCTATTTTAGAATCTGAAAACACAACAAAAATATAGCAATTTGATCTTGTAACATCTTTATACAATATTCAAATAGGCATGCATCATAAATTTTACTGGAAAAACATCTTGATTTCTTAATATAGTTACATGATATTTTGCATAGGTATCATGCCATCTGCTTATAAGTTCACTTCTCAATTAATGACTATTATTACTTAATAAACTTGTAAATTTTGAAATCACAAATTTGAAAGTTACCAAAGATTTGAAAGAGAAACCATAGGTCTGAAATCCATTTTCCCAATGTTCTGTACTTCATGTTGTAGGCAATTATGTACAATTTATTTCCCTAATCAGTTTATTTCTCTAATATGTGGGATATTGTCACTGTTACTTTTATAACGAAATTTGTATTTGTACTCATGTAGAACAATGATAAAGGGAGTTTCCAATATAGTAAACATGTAGATGATTCAAAGCATTCAATTTAGGAGAAAAGGATACCCTAGGGTATGTGTAGAGAAGCCTTTAAATATGGCTTATCTCTTTTAGCAAGGATCTCTGGAGGATAATTCTTATAAACAGTGATAGATACTAAAGTGTCTAATTATACAGTATAAAATGAAAATTAAAACGACTGTTCAGGCTAAGATACTTATTTTCAGCCTTGCCTGATTAAAATTTGCCACTTTAAGGATTGTTGCTTATTTTTAAAATTTATTTAATTTGTAAAGCAACATTTTGAACATATTATCGTAAATTTTCTCTTAGTTTTAGCTGTCTGCTTTATAAGAACAAAACAAGGTACTGTTTATCTGTTCATACACAGTTATATAAAAGTTTATAAAATTACTAATTAGTAATTAGAAGATGTATAATTTTAAATTTGACATGTAATATATTGTGCTGTTCTGAGTCTGGGTTCTGCAAAGAGTTCCCAGCTGTTTGTCTGAATTCAATAAAATGTCGGAAACACAAGCCCCTCCACCAGAAGGCACAGACTCAGGCAGTTTCCAGGTAGAAATGGCTTAAACAAGGACTGAAAGATCCATAACCTCAAGGAGCCTGGAGAAACTGCAGAAAGGATTTTCTCTAATACCAAGTGCTCAGCTCTTTTAATAACCAAGCAAGAAACTCAGATTACTCCTAACCTTTCTTGCATGTGGCAAAAGGTTATGAGCTATCTTGACTGAACCGTCTAGTGGTACTGGGCCAGGCAACCTCAGGTTCCTTAAAGCTGGAACATGGGTCAGGATCAGTGTCATAGAATATCGCACGAGGCTGAAACAATAGGAGAATTCTACCACCAAGGGTTACAACCCTGAGTATAAGAGTGCCAGAGAGAGAAACCTTGTCTGCAGCATACTGGAAGGTCACAGCTTTTTCTGTTGAGCTGTCAGCACCCGGATAGGCAGTTTTAGGGAGTCCCTGGACTAAGTCAAGCTTCTTCAGGAGTCCAGATCAGTTCAGGCATGGTTGGAGGTTACTTTGGAGATGGCCAGTAACAGACGGTTGCCCCAGAGGAACACTAACTATAGTGACCCGCAGGTGCACAGGAGAGACAGCAGAGGCTCAGGTCCTCTCTATGAGCTTTAAGGCCTTGGAGGGCCGGTGACTGGCAGTGATGATCAAGACAGGAGCCAGGCTAGTCACTGGTGGCAGCAGTGAGGAGGGAGCTGGTGCTCCAGATGCTTAGAGACAAGCTACGCCTGCCAGGAACAGGAGACCCAGCCATACAACGTGTGCAGCAATGAGTTCCTTCTTCATAAGCCCAAAATAAGCAGGGAAACTCAAGCAGTCAATAGTGGAGGTATAAATAAAGATGGTTTATTCTGTAAATGAGGGGCATTATAAACCTTTCCCAGCGGGGAGGGATTTTGGAAGTGAATGTGTTTGATTCACTGGGTATCATCCAATCAGAAGAAACAGTAATGCCTAATTAGCTTATGGGCAGTGGGGTTGGGGCAAAAACTCCAGGGAGGCTAGATGGATAGATAAACGTCATTGGCTGACAGCCAAGGCACCAACAGACCTCATTAGCTTGTGGAAGTCCCTGAGGAGGCTTCTTATCAGGGGAGGATTGGGCCACATGATCCTCCTTACTTGGAGGATCTGGTTTCCTCACATCAGAGTGGAAAAGGACTTTCCACTGAAAAAGGGAATTTGTCCCTTTGGCAGCAAATTCAGGGGACTTTTTGGTTAAGCCAGGCTTCTATCCTATCAGCAGAAATTACCCACAATATTGCAGAAAATTACAAGCATTTTCTATTTGGTTTAGACTTGAAAGAAATAGAATGAAATCTATCCAGTATTCATTTTTTGACACTTGTAAATAAGATTCTGCATAATTTTGCCATTTAGTCTAATTTTGAATGGTAATTTTATGGTTTTATAATTTAAAATAAATATAGTTATACACAGAATCTTATTAGATAGTGATGCAAAAAAAAAGCAATCGGAGGATCCAAGATATTGGTGACCGGCACGGATGCATTTTGAACGTGGGGAAAAGAGCCATAAAAAGCACAGAGTTATTGGACACTGTCCAAAAATTGGAGGCGCTAGACCCTCCGGGAACACACACAGCTCTCAAGGGACTGTTAAAAGTCCCAGGGCAAGGCTCTCCCCCCATCTCTCTCAGACACTGTAGCCACTAAATCCAGGACTTGGGAACTCCCATTTGGAGAGGCGCTGGTAAAATCGACTCTAATACACAGCAGGCAGAATCAGATCCCACACAGGGATCACTCACCAGCCTATTAGGCTCCCCACATCTCAGGTGGACCTTATAGCTATTTAGGAAACTTTGTGGGCTAGTTGAAGTCTTAGCAAGGCAGAAACAGGGCGCACGGCAGGAGGTCCACAGCCGCGCAAGCCTCGGAGGATCTGAGCGGGAAGCCAGCACAGGGAGGCGGGGCAGAGGCACCCACAGGGAAGGAGCCGGGGGAAGCCGGCACAGGGGGGCTGGGCAGAGGCGCCAAGCCTGCGGCTGAGGAGCCTAGCGGGAAGAATGCAGAGTGAGGTGGCAGGGCTGGGAGTGCACAGAGGCACACAGAGGCAGAGGTAGCAGCGGAGACGCACAGAGGCCGAGGGCTCCAAAATGTGGAAGCCAGAAGCCATGGGACCATAGCTGTACTCTGGAAAACCCAGACATATTAGGCATGAAGCCGGGCCCTCTCAGTCTCTGTGACGACAACCAGAGTCCACAGAATCCGTGCCTGGGCAAACAGGTACATACCATCAGAACCACTACAGGCTGATCACTCAGAGTGCAACATAGAGAAATCTGACTTGGGAGCAGTGAAACAATCCCAGGCCATTTCTCATTACCTGGGAATAGGCTGCACCAGCTCACAGTGCTTCAGGCTATTAGAAACACAGTGACCCTGAGATCCCCCTGTTAGCAAGGACAGATAGCCAAGCAATTCGACTGCTACACCAAAGCATCCCCTGTGGATCCAAGCCCAGAAGACAACGAGAGCAGACAGCTAAACACATCCATATGGCCAAAGGTCCAAGAGAAAACAGAAATCAAGGAAATATGACTCAAACAACGCAGAACTATCCTAGCTCATCCAATTCGGATGACAACACAACAGCAGAAACACATGAAAACGATGACAATTCTGCATTATGGAAAGTGATAGAGTCCCTTCAAGAAGAACTTAAATCTATGAAGGAATTCAAAGAAGCCACAATTTTACAAGTCAAAACAACGAATAATACCATTAAAGAGCTGCAAGCAAAGGTGACTCAGCTTGAACAGAAAATGGACAAAGCAATGAAAAATTTCCAGGCAAAAACAAGCAAACTGGAGAAGGAAATGTACAAAACAAACAAACAATTTTCATGCAAGACATGAAAATACAAATAGAAACAATAAAGAAAACACAGTCAGAGTTAAAAGAGGAAGTGGGAGAATCAAGGGAAGAGAACAGGAACTACGGGTGTGAGTATCAAAAATAGGATGCAAGAGATGGAAGACAGGATCTCAGGCATGGAAGATTCGATGGAAGAAATCATTACAACATCCAAAGAAAATGAGAAGGCTAAAAAATCTCTCACCCACAACATCCAAGAAATCAAGGACTCAATGAAAAGATGGAACCTAAGAGTTATAGGTATAGAGGAAAGAGAGGACTAACGACTCCAAGGTCCAGGAAATATCTTCAACAAAGTCATAGAAGAAAACTTTCCAAACCAGAAAAAAAGAGATGCCAATAAAAATCCAAGAGGCTTACAGAACACCGAACAGATTAGATCAGAAAAGAAACTCCTCTAGCCACATAATAATTGAAACACCAAATGTACAGAACAAAGAAAGATTGTTAAAAGCTGTAAGAGAAAAAGGTCAAGTCACATACAATGGCAGACCCATCAGAATTACACCTGACTTCTCCTCAGAAACTTTAAAAGCTAGAAGAGCCTGGACAGATATCATACAAGTCCTTAGAGATCATAGGTGCCCAGCCAGACTACTATGCCCAGCAAAACTCTCTATCAAAATAGATGGAGAAAAAAAGATATTCCATGACAAAATCAAATTTAAACAATATCTACCCACAAACCCAGCCCTACAGAAAATCCTAGAAGGAAAATTCCAACCCAGAGAAGAAAACTACACCCAAGAAAACAAAGGGAATAGAAAACACCACAGCAACTAAACCAAAAGAGGCACAGGACGATCAGCTATACCAAACTAATGGGAAATAACATCCCCAGGTCACTAATATCCATCAACATCAATGGACTCAACTCCCCAATAAAGAAACACAGGTTTACAGATTGGATCCGCAAGCAAGATCCGTCTTTTTGCTGCATACAAGAAACACATCTCACTATCAAAGATAGATACTACCTCAGAGTAAAGGGCTGGGAAAAGGTTTTCCAAGGAAATGGACTCGGGAAGCAAGCTGCAGTAGCCATCCTAATATCAAACAAAACAGACTTCCAACTGAAGTTAATGAAAAAAGACAGAGAAAGGCATTATATACTCATTAAAGGTAATATTCATCAAGAGGATATTTCAATATTGAACATCTATGCCACAAATACAAAGGCACCTACATTTGTAAAAGAAACGCTTCTAAAACTTAAATTGCACGTCGATCACAACACATTAGTAATGGGAGACTTCAACACCCCATTCACAACAATGGACAGATCATCAAGACTGAGGCCAAACAGAAAAATATTGAGTCTAACAGAGATCATGAACCAAATGGACCTAACAGATAACTACAGAACGTTTCACCCAAACACAAAGGAATACACCTTCTTCTCAGCACTTCACGGAACCTTCTCCAAAATCGACCACATGGACAGACACAAAGATACAAGAAAATTGAAATAACACCTTGTATCTCATCAGACCACCATGGAATAAAGGTGGTCTTCAACAGCAAAAGAATCAACAGAAAGCCTATACACACATAGAAATTGAACAGCTCCTTACTGGATGACTACTGGGTCAGGGAAGAAATAAAGAAGGAAATCAAAGACTTCATAAAATCCAATGACAATGAAGGCACAACATAGCCAAACGTATGGGATACAAAGAAAGCAGTGCTACGAGGAACGTTCATAGCACTAAATGACTTCGAAAAGAATATTGTGACAGCTCATATTAGCGAATTAACAGCTAAGCTAGGGGAATTGGAAAAAAAAAAAAAGAAGCAAACACTCCCAAGAGGAGCAGAGGCAAGGAATCATCAAACTTAGGGCTGAAATCAACAACTTAGAAACAAAAAGAACTATACAAAGAATCAATGAAACCAAGAGTTGGTTCTGTGAGAAAATCAAAAAAATATACAGACCCCTAGTCAAATTAACTAAAAGGCAAAAGGAAAGAACACAAATCAACAAAATCAGAAATGAAAAGGGAGAAATAACAACACACATTGAGGAGATCCAGAAAATATTTGGGTCCTACTTTAAAAATCTATATTCCACCAAATTTGAAAACCTAAGCGAAATGAACAATTTCCTCGATAGATTCCAACTACCAAAACTAAATCAAGATCAGATTAACAGATTAAACAGCCAAATAACCCCTAAGGAAATAGAAACAGTCATTAATAATCTCCCAACCAAAAAAAGCCCAAGGCCAGATGGCTTTAGCACGGAATTCTACCGGACCTTCAAAGAGGAGCTAACACCAATACTCTTTAAACTCTTCCACCACATAGAAGCAGAAAGAACACTGCCAAACTCATTCTATGAAGCCACTGTCACTCTGATTCCTAAACCACACAAAGACCCAACAAAGAAAGAGAACTTCAGACCAATCTCCCTCATGAACATAGATGCAAAAATACTTAATAAAATACTAGCAAACCGAATTCAAAACCCCATCAAAAATATGATACATCATGATCAAGTAGGCTTCATACCAGGAATGCAGGGATGGTTCAACATATGAAAGTCTATCAACGTAATTCACCACATAAACAAGATGAAAGAAAAAAATCACATGATAATCTCACTAGATGCAGAAAAAGAATATGACAAAATCCAACACCCCTTCATGCTAAAAGTTCTGGAGAGAACGGGCATAAAAGGATCATACCTAGATATAATAAAGGCAATATACAGCAAGCCAGTGGCCAAAATTAAATTACATGGAGAGAAGCTTGAAGCATTTCCTCTAAACTCAGGGACAAGACAACGATGTCCACTTTCACCATATCTCTTCAATATAGTACTTGAAGTTCTTACTAGAGCAATAAGACAACTAAAGGAGATCAAAGGGATAAATATTGGAAACGAAGAAGTCAAATTATCCCTATTTGCAGATGATATGATAGTATACATAAACGACCCCAAAAATTCCACCAGAGAACTCTTACAGCTGATAAACACCTTCAGCAAGGTGGCTGGTTACAAAATTAACTCAAAAAAAAAAAAAAAATCAGAAGCCCTTCTATATACAACAAACAAATGTACCGAGAAAGAGATAAGGGAAACAACCCCCTTCACAATAGCGACAAACAATATAAAATACCTGGGGGTAACCCTAACCAAACAAGTAAAGGACCTATACAACAAGAACTTCAAGCCTCTGAAGAAAGAAATGGAAGAGGCCTTTTGAAGATGGAAAGATCTCCCATGCTCTTGGATTGGTAGGATCAACATAATAAAAATGGCTATCCTACCAAAGCAGTATATAGATTCAATGCAATTCCTATCAAAATACCAACATAATTCTTTATAGACCTGGAAAGAGCTATTCTCAGTTTCATATGGAACAACAAAAAACCCAGAATAGCTAAATCAATCCTGTACAATAAAAAAGCATCTGGAGGTATCACCATCCCAGATTTCAAGCTGTACTACAGAGCAATAATTGTAAAAACAGCATGGTATGGGTATAGAAACAGACCAGTAGGTCAATGGAATCAAATTGAAAACCAAAAAATGGACTCACACACCCATGGCCAACTAATTTTTGACAAGGAATCAAAACCACACAATTGAAGAATGACAGCATCTTCAACAAATGGTGCTTGTCCAACTGGATGTCCACTTGCAAAAGAACGAAATTAGACCCATACTTATCACCTTGTACAAAACTTAAATCCAAATGGATCAAAGACCTTAACATAAGGCCGGTCACAGTAAATCTACTAGAAGAAAAAGTAGGAGTAACCCTCGAACTCATTGGCATAGGTGACAACTTCCTGAACAGAACACCAACAGCTCAGGACCTGAGATCAACAATCAATAAATGGGACCTCATGAAACTGAAAAACTTCCTTAAGGCAAAAGACACTGTCATTCGAACAAAACGGCAGCCTATAGACTGGGGGAATATCTTCACCAACCCCACATCTGATAGAGGGCTATTATCCAAAATCTACAAAGAACTCAAGAAACTAAATGCCAAGAAACCAAATAATCCAATCAAAAAATGGGAGATGGAGCTAAATAGAGAATTCACAAAGGAGGAAACCCTAATGGCCGAGAGACACCTGAAGAAATGCTCAACATCCTTAATCATCAGAGAAATGCAACTCAAGACGACTCTGAGATTCCATCTCTTACCTGTCAGAATGGCTAAGATAAAGAGCTCAAATGACAGCACATTCTTGCGATGGTGTGGAGAAAGGGGAACCCTACTCCATTGCTGGTGGGAGTGCAGGCTTGTGCAACCACTATGGAGGTCAGAATGGCGATATCTTAGAAATCTTGGAATAACTTTGCCTCAGGACCCAGCCATACCACTTCTTGTTATACACCCAAATGACTCCTTACAGAATCATAAGGAAGTCTCCTCATCTATGTTCATAGCAGCCTTATTTGTAATAGCTAGAAATTGGAAACAACTCAGATGTCCCTCAACTGAAGAATGGATTAAAAAACTGTGGTACATCTATAGAATGGAATAATACTCAGCTATCAGAAACAATGAAATTATGCAATTTACCACCAAATGGATGGAACTAGAGAAGCTCATCCTGAGTGAGCTAACCCAGACTCAAAAGGATGCACATGGCATCTCTTCACTTACAGTAGAATTTTAGCTATATAGTACAGGATATCTATACTACAACCAACACACCAAAAGGAACATGGACATAGACGTTTTTTTCTTTTTCCTATCTTTTTTTTGTTGTTGTTCTCTGTTTTTGTGGGTTTGTGTATTTGTTGGACTTTTTTTAGTTTTCCCCTCATAGCAAGGAGACCCCTTTCACTGGCAGTACTGCCTTGTAGGCCCCCGGTGTATGAAGAGGCTCTTGGCCCTCATATGATTCCTGAACTGTGATGAGGGACTGTTATGTAGGGACACACCACCCCAGATGAACAAGAGGGAAGGGTTAGGGGGTAGAGGATGGGAGGGTGGGGCTGGGAAGCGGGAAAGAGGATAAAATGATAGAGATGTAACCTGAAGCAACAAGCAAATAAATTTATTAATTAAAAAAAAAGCTGGTAACAATTTTAAAACACTGTAAATAAAATAAAGTTTACAAGGGAGATTCAAGATGGCGCTGACCATAGAGCAGTGCATCTGAGTAGTAGGTGAATGAGATTAGTCACTGTGGAGTGAATGTTAGGTCCCCTAGACTACAGTGAAACACAGACAGTGTCTGAATTCCCACATTGAACACTGAGACCGGTCACCAGGTAAAACAGCCCACGCAATTCCCGGGAACACCACCCTGAGATCAGCCAGCTCTGTCACCAGTCTGGAGAGGAGCTCTGGCTAGAGATCTAGCCCAGGAGCAGATCCAGCCCACGGCTCCAGCCACAGACCAGCAGCCCTGCTGTCTGATATCCAGCCTGCACTCGGACCTGTACACCCAAGAGGGAAAAACAGCTGCACCACAAGAGCAAAGGTAAGTGAGATTATTTTTTTCCAGAGTTTCCAACATGGCAGCACAGTGTGCACTGTAGAGGAGAGGCAGAGACCTAACCCAGTCACAGCAAAGCAATTAGGAGCCAAGACTGCCTGCAAACAGAGCCCGCGACATTGTGTCCTCCACAAATACTGGGGCGGGTGGGTCTCACCCTAGCACCCAAGCATCTGAGGCAGTCAGCAACAGGCACACTGAGGCCAGCATCTGTTGTGGGTGGAGCTCCCTGCCTGCATAGTCAGCCAAGTTGGGGAGCCAGAACGACTGGGTCAGTGAGAGGAGAACACAGACCCAACCACAGCTCTACCTGCCTTTCTGAGGAGACCTGTCAGCTCCCAGGTCCTCAGAGGCTAGCCCTCTCCCCACTCCAATCCCCTCTATATTGGTCCAATTGGGTCACAAGCAGTTGAGGAGAGCGGCAGCCACCCTCCTCTCCGAGAGCCAGTCAGTCTATTACAGGAACCTG